>JASTWQ010001015.1:0-43413 GCA_035220615.1 Leptothorax acervorum
TTGATTACGTACTAGAGGATGGGAGAAAGAGAAACGGAATAAGAATGGCGGATGGGGAGGGGAGAAAGTAAAAACTTGAACCAATACCGTGAATCAACCCTAACCGTGTGGATAAGAGGAAAAAATTTAGGCTTGAAGGAAAAGGAAAAGGGAGGAGAAGAGGTAAACAGTATGGACGGAAGAGAAGTAAAAATTTAACGCAAATGGCATACAATATGTTTTAAGCTACAACTACATCTATCTTAATGTTTATCGTAAACGATCGTAACGCTTGTCGTAATCGTTATCGTAAGCTCATCGTATGAGTTGATTCAGCTTGAACTCTTACGATTACGACGCTTGTCTGGCGTTACAACATAACTTAACTTGTCAGTTTTCTCGACCTGTGAAAAAAATGTGTTTATAGATAATATAGATATTATTATACATAGATATACGGTTTACGACGGCTTCATTGCTTATAACCACGATCCAAAGCGTTACGATAGATGAGTTTGTAGCTTTAATAATGATAATTAACCTTCATTGTTTTTTGCAACTATTTATAATATTTACGGTCATTTACAACGATATTTATAATATAAATGAAAAATGTAGAAAGGAATTAATGTAATAACTTAAAAAAAATTGATGTTAACTGTATTTTTTCTAAGTTTCCTAATTTAATGTGCTAAAAGGGATCATGGGATTTATTTTTTAAGTAATATATATATAATTAATGCTATAAATTTATAATTATTTCAATAATAATTATAATTATAATACAATTATAAAGAAATTTATTTGCTGTGTACAATTCTTACATTTTTTTTTTACAATCAAGTTTTTATAAAATAAAGAGAAATAGAAGAAAAGAAATAAAACTTAAAAAAATTAATTTTGATCGAGAAGTTGATATGTCTTGAGTCGATATGTATCGCGCTGTCGATATATATTATTTACTATCACTTTCCCACGCGAGAGTGGTTGGTTCATTAAGATGTCGGCGAGTTCGATAAATAAAGAAAATAAAGAAAAACAAAGAAATAAAGACAAATAAGTAAATAAATAAATAAACAGCTAAATATAAATATAATAAAAAACAAAATATTAGGGATGGTAAAATAATAATTAAAAATAAAAAAAGATGGTGGTGGAAAAGATTAAAAGAATAGGAGATAAAGGAAGAGCGGGAGAAGGAAAAACAAAAGAAGGTATAGTGGGATAAAGAATGTGAAAAGTATGTAATAGATTATCTTTCGATAAATAAAGGAAAAAATAAGAAAAATTAGTAACAAAGGACGAGTATGTGATAGATTATCTTTCAGTAAATACAGTAAAAAAATAAAGA
The DNA here is from genome assembly GCA_035220615.1 of Leptothorax acervorum. Classification (NCBI taxonomy): domain Eukaryota; kingdom Metazoa; phylum Arthropoda; class Insecta; order Hymenoptera; family Formicidae; genus Leptothorax; species Leptothorax acervorum. Next base: position 1,331 of record JASTWQ010001015.1, read on the forward strand.
ACAATTAGAGGTGATAGTGGAAATATTGAAAAAATGGAAGGAAAGATAATTAGTAAAGAAAAAGGAAGTATGGAGAAGTACAAGCAGAGGGGATAACGAATGTGAAGTGCAAGAAAAAAAAAAGAAATGAGAGCCGAAAGAAACGAAGTGTGATAAGTCTTATGCGAGAAGTAAAAAGAAGAAGAAAACAAAATATGGGAGAGACAGATATGTGAAGTGAGCGGAGAGAAAAAAAGAAACGCGAGGTGGCGAATGGACATTGGTACAGTGGATGAGAAGGGAATACATTTTAACGGAGAGAAATGGTGATGTGGGACGAGTGTTTTAAGGTGAAATGGAACGGAAAAAAGTGTAAAGCGTGCGCGTAGCGCGCGTGTGTGCTAGTCCATAATAAAAAAAATCCATTTTGACCGAGAAGTGAGCGTTATATCGTGCCGTATTGTTGCCGCTTTTCCGCGTGTGTGATTGGTTGGTTCAGTTGGTCCGATGCCGGCGATCGAGATCGTGGCGAGTGTCGCGGCGACGATGACAGTTTGTAACTTCGTATCGTGTGCGGATTAAGGTTAAAATGTATTATATTATGTGTAATGTGATTTAGAAGAAAATGTGATATCGGTGTCGTTAGCGCGAACGATTATATTGTGTGAAATATAATATTTTGTGATATTCGGGAAATATTTCGATATAATGCGATGATTGATGGCGATCGAGATCGCTGCGAGTCGAATTGTGCGATAAAAGAAAATGTGAGATCGGTGTCATGTGTCGTTAGCGCAAACTATCCTTCAGTGAAATAAAATATTTTACGGTGTTCGGGATATACCTATTTCGATATAGTGCGATAGTGCGAACTATCACGGTGACAGTTTACGTCGCGTCGAGTAAGGTTAAAAGACGATTGAGAAGGTTTAAAAAGTTACTTTGTTTAGAAATGTGAATAAAGAAGTTTACGGTTTATTGTTTTAAAAAGTTTATATTTCTTTGTTTGTACAATAGAATATATAGTTTATGAAGTGATATTTTTTTCTTCCCTCGTACTCAAAATCGTACTTTGTAAATCATCTAGCTGTTTCACACAAGTGTGTCTGAAATACAAGATTTGAAGATGTTTGCTCCACGATTGCCATCGCTTCTGACCATACGAGATATATTGAAACTGTATCGCTTTAGTGCTATGAACGTTTGTCTCAAAATTTTCTCATGGACCAAAATTTAACCGACAAAATTGCATCAAAGGCAGGAAAACTCGTCGGAAGCTAAGTACTGGAAGTTAATCCCGGCCCAGGTGGATTAACCCGTTCTATCTTGGGAAAAGTCCCCGAACGATTAGTAGTTGTGGAAAAGGATACGAGATTTAAACCTACTTTAGATATGCTAGCGGATTCATTTGGTGCAATTAACGGAAAGATGGATATAAATATACAACAATATTATGAGAATTACGAATACAGAGAGTTTATTTCCGCTGGAGAAAAAAAGGAATTGGAACGATAAGCCTCCAGATATCTTCGTCATAGGTAATTTACCGTTCAGCGTATCGACAGCTTCTTTATATAAGCTATATTTTGTTTTAATTTTGATCAAATGGTATTAAATACAAAATTAAAAGTAAATGTAATAAACAAACGTAAAAAACGTCGCAGCAAGTCTATATAAATATATGCCAAAAGAAAAAGATTTCTATTTATAAATTCTTTTTTCTTTAACAATCAGTTTATTGTAAAGTAATTGTTGAATTGTTAAAGATAAATTTATGCATAGATTTATACGAAAATGTATGAAATGTAAAGATGCTTTTTTTTTTAATAATTCCAGAAACTTTTGGTACCTTCTTATGTATACATTTTTGTTAATTGTGCTTGTAGAAGATATAAATAAATTTCAGATGTTTAGTTAAAAACTAAACAAAAACATATTAACAGCACAGCACATTACATATACATATATTGCAGAATGGTAATGTGAATGAAAGAGAAATTCAGAATTTAGATGACGCCGCGCCAGCCAATCAGATATTCATGAACAGTGATCCATTTAAATTAATACTTATGAACATGGGATACAGATTTCCCGTCCTCCAGCACGAATTTAGCGACAAAGACAGTGAGGAGCAGCATGATCAGCCGATAACGCCAACTTTAAATTGTAGACTAAGCTTAAATTTTACAAGGTAGAAAGGAACATAATAACAGTGGCTAGATAATTGAGAATTTATCTCAACATGTACATTATAATCTGTCACACTGTTATTTCAATCTCGATTATTTATTTTCTTCTTTCACCGACGTGTCTCAAACCACTCTTGTTGTATAATTATCTATCAAGCAAAAGCATCTTGACAAGATCAAGGGCGAAATAGAATCTTATTTGCCAGGCATTGTGGATATATTGTTAACAAATGCGAAAAACTTGAACAAGAATTATTATATTTCAAGATTCTTATAAGATGTAGTTAATATAGTATATCATGTTATATCTTTTTAATATTCCCCATGAATCTAAAAAGGAAAGGCTTGTGTTTATCGCAATTAACGTGTTTATATTAATAATAACATCAATCGTTTTACATATCCTCTAAAATACCGTGCCAATAGCATAAAATGATTCTTACCGTATAAAGAATTTTTGTATTCACAGCAATAAATGTATTATATCCTGTGCCTACGTATAGAAATATAATAAAATTGTCAAGGCGATCTCGCTTCTTTTTAAGATACTTCTATTTCCTTTTAAACATTGTATAAATGACATTGTACTTTGGAAAGTGTATTAAAATTAGTTTTTACAAATTCGCGTATAACTAAAAAATTTCTAAATTTTAATAATTTTTTAAAAATTTAATTTTATCAGAACGTATAATACAAATAACAAGAATGCAATGTAAGTATCAATTCACCATTCTTATTTCATTAATATGTTAACTCAAAATTTCCTGTAATAAGAGAAAAAAAATAAAAATAAATACATAGTACCTATAATATAATAAGATGTATATATAAGACAGCTTTTAATATTACTTACCTACATATGAATTGAAGTAGTTAGAAATATTTTCAAATAGTACTTGTTGAGCTTGTACAGATAGATTCTTTCTTATATATTAAAATTAGCTAAATTGTTTATTACTGTTTGATCTTATTATAAGCTCACACGGAAGAGTTCCACCATTAAATTCGGCTATTTTTGGTTTCTTAGCTTTAGCATCATTGATATAAATAATCTAAAAAAATAAACACTAAATATTAATAAAAATTTTAGATAAAATTATTCTAATAAAGGGAAATAAATAAAACGCAAATAATTTGATACAAAAAATAAAATTATATACATGTTTTTATTTTCTATTAATTTATATATATATATATGCACTATATATAAATTAATAGAAAATATATTATAATATAATAAAAATAAAAACAAAAATAATTTTAATTTGAACCTTCTGCTTATTTACTGTTTTTATTCTTATTTGATGATGTCAAAAGCGAGAAATTGTATGTCAAAAATTCTTGCGGTTTTACGTTAAAATAAAAAAATATTTTTATAAAACATAATTGTAATTAATTCAGCATATTTGTAAAATATACGAAACACTTTCTTTTGGCTTTAATAATCACTAAATAGTCGCAAAATTAACGTAACATGTAATTTACCGTTTTGACCTGTCTTCTTTTATTTTTTATTTTACAGTTATTTATTGATTATTAAAGCTAAAGGTAAGTGTTCCGTATATTTTATAAATGTGCTGGATTAATTATAACTGCGTTTTATAAATATATATTTTTATTTTAATGTAAAACTGCAAGATGTTTAGCATGCAATTTCTTGCTTTTGACATTATTAAACAAGAATGAAAGCGACAAGTAGATAGGAGCTCTAATTAATTTATTTATTAGTAAATATATGATATATAATAGTTATTATAAATTAATAATTATTTTATTGGGCTGTAAATGGTTGACGTACGTAGAACTACGTCTTTCCCGAGGAGGGTGGGCTAACTTCGGGTACACAACTGCAACGTTTTCTTGTAACCAATATTTCTCAAAAAGTATTAAAGGAAATTACAATTTATTATATTGTTTTTTAAAGCTCTCGATGTGAGCTAAATGATCCTGTAATTTATTTTGTTGTTTAAAAAAAAAAGAAAATTTTCCAATTAGATAATATAGTATATTATTTGGATTTGTGTGTATTTATGTTTGCACTTATTTCTCTAAAGCCTCATCTACAATGTGCACTTTGCTTTTTGTTTTGTGTTCTCTGCCTTTTGCGTTTATAGCCCCAAAGCGTCTCCCCGAACGCATTTTTTGACAAATTAATTTTTTGACAATTATTTTATTATATTGTTTTTTAAAGCTTTTGTTGTGACCTAAATGCTCCTGCAATTTATTTTGGTGGTTTTTTAAAACCGATTTTCTTTATATGCCAATGTGTTCAGAATGTTCTAACTAAAACGTCGAAAACTCACAATTTTAAAAAAATGTTTGTGTGTATCTATCCGCTGAGGATGATCCAAAAGGACGCATTAATAGACCGATTTTCTTGAAACCGGTACCAAAATTTTTCTAATTTTTCGAGGATGGCGACAATGGGTTAAATTTTTTCAAACCAATTTTCATGAAACCGCCAAAATTTATCAAATTTTTTATGTTTTCAGGACATATTTTAAAAAAAAGGAGAATTTAGGAATTAGTTTATTGTTTCCTCACTATTTTGAGGTATGCTATTTGGAATTTTGTACATCACTTTTAATGATTTCTCGTTAACTACTGCGTATGGGAACAAGTTGATTTATTGTGAATAAGTTGGATTGGTATAATGTAGTATCTATATTAAAATTTTAATGAATCAGAAATGTCATTTAAGTTTCCTCTCTTTGTTAAGGCAGAAAATAAGGGTAGAAAGGACTGAAGAGTATAATGGATTTAGAAAAAATTGTCAATATAATAAAAACTGTGCAAATTATAAATGTACATTGTTTCCTCATTATTTTACTTTGTATATAATGTTTCCTTTATGAGGAAGCCAATCTATTACATGCTAATTAATTTGGCAAATTTTTCATAAAGGAAACTAGAGCGAAAAAAAATCAAACAGGCACAGAAACAACTGTACCGCAATCAACAACGTGGAACTATGTCAACTGTCTTTCGCTAAATACTTTAACATAAAATATCCTTTTCTTGGCTTTAAGCTGAAAATAAATATATATCTATCTACTTTAACATGAAATAGTGACAGTTAACGTAGTTTTTTAAAGTATTTTACTAGACTTGAAATTTAATAAGAAAAATTTAAATTAGACACATTCAATTCTTAGCGATAAATTTAAAATATTTATTATATAAAAATATTCTTTATTTTATTTTCTCTTGCCCACAACTTTATATACTTAATGAAAAGGAATAAATCTTGCTATTCCAAATACTTAGTGCATACATGAATGTATAAGGCACACACTGAGAAAAAGTGTTTGGAAAAAAATAAATATTAATTAAGTTGCTCCTAACAGCTTATTTATTTAATATAATGCAATATTTATTTAGAATTAGATAAAATGTCTTAGAATTAGTCTTTTCTCATTTTTTAATATTTCTATGATTTTTGTTTGGGCCGGTACATCTAGAACATCCTTAAGCAAATAAGCTGTTAGGAGCCACCTAATAAATATTTTTTGGATCCTAATATTTTTTTTAGTATTAAAATTGTTATACATAAAGAGAGAGATTTTCATGAAAATGGAAGTAAATAAATTATAAGTTATTATAATTGTGAGAGGTTAATTACAATATGATTGAATATATTGATGATATATGTATATACGTATATATATATGTATTATTATAGAAATTATACAATAATAAAAAATACGTATGTACATAGTCTCCAGAGAAGACAGAGAAGAAAGATGAATAGTGGACAAAGAATACGAGGAAGATAGAGAGGGAAAGGAGAAGCTGAAAGAAAAGGGAGTGAAAGGAGAAAAAGGGTATGTACGGTAAATTATCTATGTACATTGTCAAATGTTAAGAAAAAGTGGAATATTAGGAGCAAGACATCAAGTAAATATGAATGTAACTACATACATACCAGTAATTTAAAAAATAAGGACTAAAGGAGGTTTAATTACGACAACAAATACGGAATTGCAGAAAACAGAACCAAGGGAGTATAACGGAACGATGGAATTATATAAACATTATGCGTAACAAAAACAGATAGAATTATCCTATATGGTTAAAATAGTGAAAAAACTTTGGAGATACTGATTAAGAAAATGCAGAAAGAATTAAGAAGAAAGATATGTAATGTTAGAAAAAGATTATAATGTAAGAACACGAAAAAAATACATAACAAAAGAAAGAAAAAATGAAAACGTAATAAGAAGGTTATTAGGTAAGGTGGTACATATTATAGACAGAAAAGGATTTTCATAAATACGATAAAAGAAGAGAGTAGATGATTTTAAATGAAAGCTTTGAGTATGAAGGAGAATGGACACATAGAGGATGGATTTGTGAAACAGAGTCTAATGACTCTGTTTATTACATAATCTATTATTAATATAATAGATTATATAGTAACAAGTGAGAAGATGGTAAAAGAGATAAGATAAAAGAAAAAAATAGAACGGAGTTGGACCACGTGCTACTAGAAGTAAAATTGAAAGGATATAGAAAAAAAGAAGGAAAAAAGAGAGATAGAAAAGTGTAAAAAAATGTTTGGATAGAAAAGGGAATTGAGCCATATCAGAGGAGGTACGAAAGTGGTACACGCATACAAACGGAGACTGAAGAGATCTGGAGAAGAGTAAATGTATGTGAGTAAAGAATTCAATTATAAAATTAAGAAAAGGTTAATACCGTGGAAAATAGGAAAGAAGATATATCATAGTCAAGAATAAAAAAGAAAAATAGAGAGCTGAAGAAAAAGTAATAAAAAAGATGAAAAAAGAAAGTTAATTAAAAAAAAATACATTTAAAGAAGAAGGAACATGAAGTATGGTGAGATAAAGAAGCAAATATTAAAAAGAAGAAAAGGAAAAGATTAAAGTTAATCAGAACAGAGGTATACAAAATAAGCATATAAATCATAAGACAAGAGAGAGAATAGATGAGAATATAGAAATAAAAAGTTGGAATCTTCTCTGAGATAAGTCTCCAGAGAAGGCAGAGAAGAAAGATGGATAATAGACAAAGAATACGAGGAAGATAGAAATGAAAAGGAGAAGCTGAAAGGAAAGGGAGTGAAAGGGGAAAAAGGGTATGTACGGTAAAGAAGAGGTGTTTATTAAATTATTAAGAAAAAGACAAAGAACAGAAAAGAGGGTAAAGAGAACAGGAAGAGAAATTGAAAGAAAAAGTAAAAAAGACGGAGAAGGTGGAAGAGAAGAAGAAGGAAGGTAGAGGGAGGGGATGGTAAAACGAGGAATGTAAAGAGGAAAAGGAGAGAATTAAGAGAGAATTGAAAAAATGATGAAGGACAGGATGGAGTGGGGATAGGTATATGGACAAAAGGCGTGTATTAAAAATTATGTGAAGAAAAGAAAAGAAAGGAATTGAAAAGATAGGTGGACGAAGGAAGCGAAGGAGGTTAAACGGGGAACAAATGTAGAGGCAATAAACATGGGGAAAAAAAAGAAAAGGATAATTAAGGGAATAGAGATGGAAGTTTTCTAAAAAGAATTAGGGAGGTAGTAAAGAAGTTGAAAGATGAAAAAGCAATGAGCAGGGATAGAATTCCAAATAAAGTGTGGAAATACGGAGGAAAAAAGGTAGAAGAATAAATATGAAAGATATGCAATAGGGTTTGGAAAGGAAAAGAATAGCCAAGAGAGTGGGAGGAAGGGCTTATAGTATCGGTAGTAAAGAAAAGTAAGAGAGAAAGGATGGAGGATTATAACTAAAGAAGTGACTCTGAGGCAAATGACATGTAAAGTGTGTGTATCAATGTTGGCGGAAAGATTAATGGGGAAGGTAGGAGAAAAGGTTCTGTTACCAAGTTAAACGGAGTTTAAGTTGAGAACTATGGATAACATTTATGTCCTGAACTATTTAATTAATAGGCATGTGAACAAGAAAAATGGGAAGTTGGTGGTGCTATTCGTGAATATGAGAACAGCGTTTTACTTGGTGGACAGGAAGTTTTTGGTAGAAGTGATAAGGGTGAGGAATGTGACGGAAGATATGGTTAGGAAATGTGAAGAGGTTTTGAGGGAAACAGAGAAAAGAGTTAGAAGTGTAGGAGAAAGAAAGGGAAAAATTTTAAACGGAAAAGGTTAGGCAAGATTGTCCACTGAGCCCATGTATGTTTATTCTTGCTGGCAGACGTGAACGAGGTATTGAAAAAGAGAGAATGGGGAAGGAGTTAAGGTAGAAATAAGGAAGCTATACATGCTGGCATACACAGACGACATCGCGATCCTAGCGGAAGATGAAGAATGAATGAAGAGGAAGCTGGAAAGTTTAAAGAGGTGTTTGGACAGAAAGGATGATTAGAATTAAACACGCAAATGGTAAAAGTAAGAACGTAGGATGGAAGGAAGCAGGAAGAAAGGTGTCTTGGAGGTAGAGAGGAAAGGCAATAGAAGTGAAGAAATTAAGTATATAAATTACACAGGAATTACAATGGAAAGCAGGATAGGCATATAAAGAAGAAGAGTAAATAAGGGAGCAGCATTATTAGGACAAGACAGATATGGAAAATAAGGAAAAGGTTTGGAAGAGATACGGATAGAAGGATATGGTTTTGTGATTGGTAGATTTGATCGGTTATTAGTTAGGAGTAAATGTATGGAGCTGGAAGGAGAGAGAGGGAACAGAGAAACTGCAAGACAGGTATTTGAGGTGGGTGTTGGATGGAAAGGAGTACTCCAGAATATATGGTAAGGAAAGAGTTGCAAAGAAGAATTGTGAAGAGGGAGAACGGGCATGAAGACATTAAATTGCGAGAAGTTTGAAGAAGAAAATAAAGGGGAGTTAGCAAGGGTGTGTTGGGAGGAGATAAGAGGGACAGCTTTAAAGGGCCGAAAGCAGAAAGAGAAAAAGTTTTCAAAGGATAGAGAATAGAAGATGGAAAAATAAAGGAGGTAGAAAGGTTAAAGAAAGCAGGACAGTTAAGGGGAAAAGAGTTATATAAAAGGAAAAAGCATTTTCTCTACAGAAAAAAGGAAGAATAGAGAGAAATTTCAGATTCTAAATACAATGGGTGGTATAGAACTATAGGATATTGAAGGAACAGGGCATCTGGGGTATCTGACAAAAAATTGTGGAGAAAGTAGATAAAAAAAGGTAGCAAAACTTTTAGGTTGAGAAATGGGATAAGGAAGGATACTGGGAAGGCGAGAAGAAGAGAAAATGTCAGAGATGTGGAAAAGAGGAGAAAACGTGGGAACATGTGTAAAAAAAGTATGAGGGACGTGGAAGTACGTGGTAAGAGAGGATGAATAAAGTATTGGGGGAAGAGAGGAAGAGAAAGAAATGATTGAGGACTTCCGCAAATAAACTAATAACTTCCGCAAATTTTGAGATATTGGTCTGTTTCAAATTCCATATATAACTCATTAAGATTTGGTTGATTAAATCTAATTTAGTAAAGTTGTTATGTTTGTACGCATTCTCTGATTATTTAAAAATTTGTATCTCATGAAGTAATGAACCCAATCTCTCTTAATGAATTATATATGAAATAGGGGGGTAGAAAAGACTAAATTAAATATTATATAATTAGAAAATTACAGTGTATTGATACTATACAATAATCTTTCATTAGTAAAGGTTCAAAGAACGTTCTTTTCTATTTTCCGACAGATTATTAAAAAAAAAAAATGGTGCAAATTAGAAATTTGAACGTTGCTTCCTCATCATTTCAAAGAGAGGAAATTAGAAATTAGCACATGAAGAGTGGCAGTGTGGTCTGGCGGTAAAGCGCCGGACTCGTAACCTCGAGGAACCAGGTTCGAGTCCCGCCAGACCAAGGGATTTTTATATTCTGATACAATGATGCAAAGTGTCCCAAACTGCCGCTCTCTCGCGCGGGAGGAGGAAACTCTCGTGTGAGGGCCAGGGTTCCGGAGAAGGAGAAGTGGGTCCGTCTTTCGGAAGAGACGTTAAGCCGTTGGTCCAAGGAATGGAATGAGTAGGAGTGGTAAAGGTTTGGGAACGTTCCTCAAAAACGCCTTGCAAACCCCGTAGGGACGCAATAATAGATTTTTATCCTTTTTTTTAGAAATTAGCACATTGCTTAATCAACATTTAAAGACGCACACAAATAAACTTCCTCTATGAGGAAACCAAAATAATAAATAATAATTGCATCAAATAAAATACAAGCTTCCTCATAAGAGGAGCTTTGTGTGCGTCTTTAAATGTTGATTAAGCAATATGCTAATTTCTAATTTCTAATTTATACCATTTTTTTTTATTATATTGTATATATATAATATTGTACTAGATATGATCATTGTTGTATAGTTGTTCCACTATACTAGAAAAGTAATGTGTAACAATTATGTCTTAAGCTACAACTACATCTATCGTAATGTTCATCGTAAACGATCGTAACGCTTGTCGTAATTGTTATCGTAAGCTCATCGTATGAGTTGATTCAGCTTGAACTCTTTACGATTACGACGCTTGTCTGGCGTTACAACATAACTTAACTTGTCAGTTTTCTCGACATGTGAAAAAAAATGTGTTTATAGATAATATAGATATATTATACATAGATATACGGTTTACGACGGCTTCATTGCTTATAACCACGATCAAAGCGTTACGATAGATGAGTTGTAGCTTTAATAATGATAAGGTCCGCCAATGGCGATCATGAACTCATTTATATACATATATTATAAAAGCTTCACGTTTCGTCAGAGTACACTTTTGAAGAATATTAATTTAGCAACACGTATCGATGGTTCTTTGTAATTAATACCTTCATATTTTTTGCAAACTATTTATAATATTTACGTCATTCACAACGATATTTATAATATAAATGAAAAATGTAGAAAGAATTAATGTAATAACTTAAAAAAAATTGATATTAACTGTATTTTTTCTAAGTTTTCCTAATTTAATGTGCTAAAAAGGATCATGGAATTTATTTTTTAAGTAATAATATATATAATTTATGCTATAATTTATAATTATTTCAATAATAATTATAATTATAATAAAATTATAAAGAAATTTATTTGCTGTGTACAATTCTTACATTTTTTTTACAATCAAGGTTTTTATAAAAATAAGAGAAGAAGAAGAAAAGAAATAAAACTTAAAAAAGTTAATTTTGATCGAAAAGTTGATGTGTCTTGAGTCGATATGTATCGCGCTGTCGATATATATTATTACTATCACTTTTCCACGCGAGAGTGGTTGGTTCATTAAGATGTCGGCGAGTTCGATAAATAAAGAAATAAAGAAAAACAAAGAAATAAAGAAAAATAAGTAAATAAATAAATAAACAGATAAATATAAATATAAATAAAAACAAAATATTAGGGATGGTAAAATAATAATTAAAAATAAAAAAAAGGATGGTGGTGGAAAAGATTAAAAGAATAGGAGAAAAGAATAGGAGAAAAAGGAAGAGCGGGAGAAGGAAAAACAAAAGAAGGTATAGTGGGATAAAGAATGTGAAAAGTATGTAATAGATTATCTTTCGATAAATAAAGGAAAAAATAAGAAAAATTAGTAACAAAGAACAAGTATGTAATAGATTATCTTTCAGTAAATAAAGTAAAAAATAAAGAAAATTAGAGGTGATGGTGGAAATATTGAAAAAATGGAAGGAGAGATAATTAGTGTAGAAAAAGGAAGTATGGGAGAAGTAAAAGCAGAGGGGATAACAAATGTGAAATGGAAGAAAAAAAAAAGAAAAATGAGAGCCGAAGAAGCGAAGTGTGATAAGTCTTATGCGAGAAGTAAAATAAAAGAAGAAAACAAAATATGGGAGAGACAGATATATATGTGAAGTGAGCGGAGAGAAAAAAGAAACGCAAGGTGGCGAATGGACATTGGTACAGTACAGTGGATGAGAAAGGGAATACATTTTAACGGAGAGAAATGGTGATGTGGGACGAGTGTTTTAAGGTAAAATGGAACGGAAAAAGTTTAAAGCGCGCGCGTAGCGCGCGTGTGTGCTAGTCCATAATAAAAAAATTCATTTGGACCGAGAAGTGAGCTTTGCGAGTCGAATATCTCGCACGTATTGTTGTCGCTTTTCCGCGTGTCTGATTGGCCAGGTCGATGCCGGCGATCCGAGATCGCGGCGATCAGTCTCGCGGCGATGATGACAGTTTGTAACTTCGGGGGGGGGGGGGGGGGTTTTGGATTTTCCCTCGGGTGAGGGAGAATAGGTGCCTTTATGTCAAAAGACAATCTGACACAAACAAAGTAAACCGTTCCTATTAGGAATCCTCTGCCAAATGCAATAGCATGCTAAATAACCTTGCCTGTTCCCTTAAGGAACTTGAAAACAAAATAAAGCAAATTCCAATTTCCTCCCTTAATCATATTATAAATATTTATTTCCGCGAGGTAACCCGCGGCTCTGAGATCTTCATCTAACTTGATCCTCAGATCATCATATTTATGGCACTGTAACAGAACGTGCCTCAAATCCTCGCATTCATATCCACATTCGCAACGCTGAGTGTCAACATAATTCTTCTTAAATAACGACGATCCCAAATTATAGTGATTCGCTCTAATCCTATTAAAGATAGTCACAAAATATCTTTCTGCATTTATCTTACTAAACCAAGGCTTGCGTACCTTCTCATCATAAAAATTAGAAAAATAAAATATTCCCTTGTATGCGGAATCTCGCTTTACAGAGGCCTGGGTAGCCTGCCAAGTTTCTTCTCTCGCAACCGCCATAAGGTCCCCGATCGGGACCTCGATGCCATCATCGGGGGGCTCCTGTGCTGCCTCCCTCGCCAAACCGTCCGCCAGCTCATTTCCAGCAATACCAACATGGGAGGGTATCCAAACCAAAACTATCCTCATACCCAACTCCCTCTCGAGTGAATAAATTAACAATCTTGTTTCTACCGCATATTTACTCTTGTGAACCAATAATACATTATTTTGAATAGCGGAAAGAGCAGATTTACAATCCGACATAATAATAATATGGTTGTTTCTCGTTTCCCGTGAAGCCTTCATAAGTTTCAATGAATCTTTAATGGCGAAAATCTCCGCAGTATACGACGAACATATCTTAGACATACTAATTTTGTACGCCTCTTCCTGACCATCCACAACAATACTCGCGCCCGTGGAGGGCCACTCCGTCTTGTGCGACCCATCCGTAAAAATGATCTCCGCTTCATTATTTAATTGGTATTTCAGAATGATATCCTTAATCATGGCAGCGTCCGTATATCTTCTATCAGATTTCCTGATCAGCCCGATGGAGAAGTCCACCGTGGGAACGAATGTGTGTGCCTCGAACTTGCCATCAAATATCACATATTTCCCCGGAGGGCCAATGAGTGCTCTGGAAGGTACACATTTCCTCCAAACTCTAGACATCAAGGACATCACATAGGTCGGCCGTCGATATCGCATCCACACCTCACTATCATAGGTTCTTCGAATTCTATCGCACAGTCCGCTTTCATTATAGGCAATAGCCTTATAGATAAATTTCTGGCGAGCATCTCCGCCCGATCTGAAAGCAGTCTAACTTTCGCCTCAGCAACAATGACGTTATTCGGAGTACTATTCCGGTACCCCAAAGCCGTCCTAATACCTTTATACTGTGTTCTCTCCAGCCTTCGGACAGACTCAATATCCCTGGGATGATAAACAAAGTTTCCATATTCCGTGATCGACCGTACGAGGCTTTTATACAACATCAGCGCCGTGTTAACCTCCATTCCCTTGGAAACTCTGCATAAATAACGCATAACGGCATTCGCTCTATCAACCTTGCCCCTCACCTCTTGAATCTGATGAGAAAATTTCAATCCATTGTCGATCCATATACCTAAAAATTTTGCTCCGCAGCTGTTGTAAACTTCACATCCCTGGATGATTATCCTCCACGTTCTATCCAATAAACCATACTTATTAAACTCCACCAGAACCGTCTTCTGCGGCTCCAGATCAAGACCAATGGATCGCAGTCTCTCAGCAACCAAATTAACCGCACTCTGAAGAAGCTCCTGATTGCGTTGTCTATTCGGCCCACATATATACAGACCAATATCATCGGCAAACTCACATGACTGGACACCACCAGGAAGGTCCGAGCATAGGCTCCTCGTGTAAAGCGAATACAGAGCTGGACTGAGAACAGCACCCTGCGGGAGTCCCACATAAACAAGGCGTTCTACGAATTCTTGTGAATTAACAATAAAACGAACAAGTCTCCGGTATAGCCACTTACAAATGAATCTGACTATGCCAGCGGGACAATTAAGCGCTACTAATGTCTCAATCATGATGCGAAAGTCCACGTTGTCGTAAGCCGACGACACGTCGAGAAACGCAGCGAGCGTGTATTCGCCCACGCACAAGGAAGCACGTATATCAGAGACGATTTTAACCAAATTATCCGCGCAAGATCTACCTCTACGGAATCCATTTTGAGACGGGCTGTATTTATCTTCATTCTCCGCCCACCATGTCAATCGCTCATTAATCATGCGTTCACACAGCTTACCCACACAGGAAGACAATGATATCGGCCTAACTTTTTCTTTGCCAGGTTTGTCAATAAATACAACCTGATAGTGAAGCCATTCTTCAGGTAGCGAGTCCGAGCACCATATGCAGTTAAACAACTCCAACAAGCATGTGAGAGCCGACTCAGGAAGCTCCTTAAACATTCTATACTCAATACCATCGAGACCCGGAGCAGAGTTTTTCTTAATCATTAAAATGTCTCTATCCAATTCCGATCTTTGAAACGGGGCACTCAACGGGGAATCATCACCGCGAATATCAAATACAGGCGACGGATCTGTCCCAACGAAAGGAGGGGCAAGTTTGTCGATAGAATTCTTGATTTCCTCTTCTCTATTCTTAGTCTTCCAGCAATTCCATCGAACATTACTCCTGGCATTCTTGAGAATCCTGATGGTATTCCAAACATAGCTTAGACTAGTGAAGCGGTTGATGCCCGCACAGAATTCTTCGAAACATACCTTTTTCTTCAGGGCAACCGTTTTCCTAACCACGGCACACGTACGTTTGTAATTCACATATGCATTAATAGAAGGGGCACGCTTGAATGTATCGAAAGCCTTTTTCCTGTCCTGGATGACCCTGTCGCACTCCGCATCCCACCATCTGTGCTGGACCTTTCGTTTAGTCGGCTTAGACACAGGCAAATCCGATTTCTTCTTTCTACCTGACGCACGATCAACCGATGTTCTAAGAACGTCAATGAACTTCCTGTAATAAGCATCGGCATCCTCAGAAAAGGCAGCTATATTAGGCAGCAGCTCCGTCTTAACCTTGTCATCAACAAAATCATGAAATAATAACCAATCCGTTTTCTTAGATGTTATTCTATTAGTGCACTTCCTATACGGCAAGACATCGCCCTCCAGAGAGTAAGTAATGGGATAGTGATCGCTATCCCAAGTCTCATCCAGCTGCGCATAGTTAATTTTATCCATGACACCAGCCGTGCCAAAAGCCAGATCAATATTGGAATCGCGTTGTCCTCGTTGGCCCATCCTCGACTTAGTATCGGTATTGACACAAAAGAAGCCCATATCCAACATCGCATCGTGCAACACCTCTCCGCCCCTTGAAGTAGAGTCACAATTCCATGCCATATTATGAGCGTTAAAGTCGCCCAAAATAATCGCGTCCAGCGCACCAGCGGCTCGTCCCGCCATCCATCTAACATCAGGCATAGAAATGGCCCCGCGCGGATGCCTGTACACGGCCAGAATATTACAGTTGTTCTCCAAATTTTTGGTCTTAATACCAACAGTGTCATACCCGAAAGGAGCATCACTTGGAGGCGGGAGGACATCAAACACGATGCCCCTCCGTACCGATATCGAGACACCACCGCTACTCAGCAAATTATCACTCTGAACTGTCTTATACCCTGAAAAATATATTCGATTACTTTCTGTATACTTAGTCTCAGTCAGGATAACAATATCATAATCCAGAACGCGTTTTGATAGTTCGTTTTTGCTTGTCCTAAAGCCACGGCAATTCCACAGTAAAAGCTTGAAGGTCATACCGAAGGGAGAGGATCAAGCCTCTCGCCATCAATATATCCTGACCGATCAATAACATCATAAACATATCTTTCATCGAAGCCCCCTCTCAGGGGCGGCCTACCCCTGTCATAAAAACGGTCCATCAACTCCCGGAATTGAAGGAAAATAGGCCAAAGCTCCCTCATTTCACCAACAAAATCCTGTGAAACCTGTGATACATGTCCCTCCGACAGAGTTTCCCCCGACGTCCGAGTAGAAATCGCGCTCGACCAAGCCGCTCCATTTCTGGCCGACGCGAACATAATGCCCTGCTTCTCCTTGTTAATCTCCCCCTCGCGCAGATTAAATAGCTTATAATATTCTTGACTAGATCTCCCCGCCATGGTCCAAGGTTTACCACGAGCGGGTTCCACCGATCGACTCGCAGACCCCGCCGAGCGGGGCTGAGAGGTTCCAGCCTCCCTTCGGTTACCTTGATTCTCCCTGTCACGGGCATTCCCCGCGTGCGACGTCCTCGGTGAAACAGACACCGCCGACGCATTACGGCTAACCTGCTTGTCCTTATTGTCACTACGCACCGCCTCAGAATAAGACACCGTTCTCGGCGGGGGCAATCCCGGCCAGTGTCCACCGTCCATCCGGGTCTCCGTCAAGGGGGCAGGAGGACGACCCCCCCCCCCTCCACAATACGTCTAGCACTAAAAAAGATATATTCTTATGAGCCATAACAATGTTCTTCTGTTTGTTCTTCTCGAAAACCGGACAACCTCTAAAAGTAGACTTGTGAGGGCCGCCGCAATTACGGCACTTAAGAGGGTTATCACAATGACCGTGCGCTTTTTCTCCACACACGATACAATACTGATCACTTTTACATGAAATTTTCGTATGACCAAACCTGTAGCAGTTAAAACATTGTCTGGTCTGCGGGACAAAAGGCCTAACCTTCAAGCCCACGTTGTTAGTAAAAATCTTCAAGTCTCTAATACCGACTCCTTTAAAGGTAACAATTATATTATCAGTCTCTGCTAATGTAGATTTCTTCTCCACGTCATTCCACTTACGACGATACATGCGTTCCAGTCCGATAATACCCGATCTTTCCTGTATTACCGACCACAGCTCTTTAATGGAAGCGGGCCAGTCAGCAATTACTCCCCTATTTATCATAGATCTTTGCTCTACAAACGCTTTTAATTTATTCGGGATTTTTCTTTCTATCGTTTCCAAAGCCAGATTGGCCTCCAAATAATCGGGGAATTCCGCCTCTGCAGTAAAATGATTTAACATCTCCAACGAGTTCGGACTGATACATATACTTGACAATAACATCCAGATTTTAATTTTATTTTTCTCCTTCCTGACCGAAGTTTGATCCAGGGGCAGTTTAATAGTAATCTTTGCCTTACCCGTATAACTGCTATCGTATCTTGTGATCACAGGCCGAGGCTGTTGTTGTGTACACCTCTTAAGTTTACCTTTGCAAACAGAGTATATCTCCTTATTATCCTCAATAACATCAGACATCACCGGTTCACGTGATCGATCGTCACAAACATCCACGTCGTCACCGCATTCCTTCTGCGTCGATAGAGAGTCGTCAACTTTCCTAGTGCTATTCACCGCGGCAGCTTTCTTTATTAAAAACTCGCCGGCGCGGGTGTCAGTATTAAACTCTAAGTTCGTCTCTATCTCCATTGCCTCCCTCCCGGTCCTCTCCTCACCCTGCTCTTCGGGGGTTTGATACTCCTGTGAACTCGTAGACTGTCCCTCGGCGTCCATCGCAGAGTCTCCTTCCACAAATAATCGGTACGCCGCATCCAGCTGCTGCTCCGTAATCTCAATCTCGGTTCTCTTACGTTTGCTCGACTTGCCCGAGGTCTCGTCCCCGGGAGCTCGCGGGTTACCAGGCCTCAACAAAGAGTCTATAAGGTCCGCCATGCGGACACCAAACCAATACGACGCAAAAATTTAACAGCTCCCCCTCCGAGAGGGGAGCACAAAATCAATAGCCGAAAAAGCGGCTCCAAAAAGGGAAAGCAAGACAGGCACTAAAAGCAAGCCAAACTAGTCACTACTGCAAAGAAAATCAGTATCGCAAATCTACTCGGGACCGCAACGGAAACACGTCCGACCACCGTGGCTGCTCGAGCTCAACCGTTTGTAACTTCGTATCGTGTACGGGTTAAGGCATTGAACTATATACCATACTGGAACGCGCACGGCCATACCCCCTCCACTGTTACCGCGGCCACGAAGAGATAGTTGAAATGCGACGAAGCTGTCTCTTTCTACTGTAACTACCCTAACTGAAAACATTGTCCTGCAACGAACGACCGCCGCGACCGGTACGCACATCACACATGTACGCACCGGTATGATTCTACTGTCGCAATTGTCGCAAAATCTTCAATGTTCTTTACAAATATAAAACATTGTTTAGTCTATACGCCAGGTCGAAATAACCTCTTTACAGATAAATGGTTTTAGAACGGGTAGTACGTCAGGTCACGTGGTCGACACAGTTAGTTAGACAAGAACAACATCGTCGCATTTCAACTATCCCACTCCCACAATCTTGGCCGCCAATGAACAGAGGCGTGCGCGTTCCAGTATGGTATATAGTTCAATGGGTTAAGGTTAAAATGTATTATACTATGTGTAATGTGATTTAGAAGAAAATGTGATATCGGTGTCGTTAGCGCGAATGATTATTGTGTGAAATATAATATTTTATGATATTCGGGATATATTTCAATATAATGCGATGATTGATGGCGATCGAGATCGCTGCGAGTTGAATCGTGTGATAAAAGAAAATGTGAGATTGGTGTCATGTGTCGTTAGCGCAAACTATCTTTGAGTGAAATAAAATATTTTACGGTGTCCGGGATATACCTATTTCGATATAGTGCGATAGTGCGAACTATCACGGTGACAGTACGTCGCGTCGAGTAAGGTTAATATTCATAATGTTATAAATTGTCTGTATAATTTGTATATTTCTTATTTCCAGATTTCTTCTTTCTTCCCTTTTTAAAAGTGCACATAATATGGAAGAGGCTGGTATACTTAGTGATAGAATTATGACAGTGCATACAGATTGTCTTGGAAGTTATGGTACACTGCAATGTTTTTGAAGAAACTGTACGGTATGTTATTATTGCACTTACTGATATATTTAAACAAGATGTTTAATTTAGATTCTTGATTTATAAATTATAACTTTCCTGCTTTAAATCATGGATATATGGAGGTTACATTCTTGATGAAAAATTGGTAGATTTCTGAAAAAGTCAAGTAAATTTGATTCAAGAACGCAGCAGCTTAGTGCTTTGCTTTAACAAATAGTGGAAATATCGTTTTAAATGTACCATATATTGATTCTTTATGACACAATAATCTAAGTTGAATATTTTACACAGTATTCTTCGGCATAAGTAAAATTAATCATTTTGTTTACAGATAAGCAACTTGTACATAATGAGACTGTGCCAAAGGTTGACCTATATTAAAAGATGCGGAGAAGCTCAAGTCCACAGACATAGTTTATATGAAACGTCTGGAAGAGCAGAACTTACAAAGGGCGATAAGAGTACAGGAATATCGTAAATTGTAAAACTAATAATCGTATCGTTATAGGCCTTGCAGTCATTGGAATTTACGCTTATATATGATATACTCGGTTAAACAGGAAAAATTCTTAGATGACTTTAAGATGCCGGAAAAGACGATTGAGAAGGTTTGAAAAGTTACCTTGTTTAGAAATGTGAATAAAGAAGTTTACGGTTTATTGTTTTAAAAAGTTTATATTTCTTTGTTTGTACAATAGAATATATAGTTCATGAAGTGATATTTTTTTCTTCTTTCGTACTCAAAATCGTACTTTGTAAATCATCTGTTTCACACAAGTGTGTCTGTAATACAAGATTTGAAGATGTTTGCTCCACGATTGCCATCGCTTCTGACCATACGAGATATATTGAAACTGTATCGCTTTAGTGCTATAAACGTTTGTCTCAAAATTTTCTCATGGACCAAAATTTAACCGACAAAATTGCATCAAAGGCAGGAAAACTCGTCGGAAGCTAAGTACTGGAAGTTAATCCCGGCCCAGGTGGATTAACCCGTTCTATCTTGGGAAAAGTCCCCGAACGATTAGTAGTTGTGGAAAAGGATACGAGATTTAAACCTACTTTAGATATGCTAGCGGATTCATTTGGTGCAATTAACGGAAAGATGGATATATAAATATACAACAATATCATGAGAACGAATACAGAGAGTTTATTTCCGCAGGAGAAAAAAAGGAATTAGAACGATAAGCCTCCAGATATCTTCGTCATAGGTAATTTACCGTTCAGCGTATCGACAGCTTCTTTATATAAGCTATATTTCGTTTTTAATTTTGATCAAATGGTATTAAATACAAAATTAAAAGTAAATGTAATAAACAAACGTAAAAAACGTCGCAGCAAGTCTATATAAATATATGCTAAAAGAAGAAGATTTCTATTTATAAATTCTTCTTTTCTTTAGCAATCAGTTTATTGTAAAGTGATTGTTGAATTGTTAAAGATAAATTTATGCATAGATTTATACGAAAATGTTTGAAATGTAAAGATGCTTTTTTTTTAATAATTCCAGAAACCTTTGGTACCCTTTTATGTATATATTTTTGTTAATTGTGTTTGTAGAAGATATAAATAAATTTTAGATGCATATTAAAAACTAAAAAGAAACTTATTAACAGCACAGGATATTACATATATACATATATTGCAGAATGGTAATGTGAATGAAATCTAAATTCAGAATTTAGATGACGCCGCGTCAGCCAATCAAATATTCATGAACAGTGATCCATTTAAATTAATACTCATGAACATGGGATACAGATTTCCCGTCCTCCAGCACGAATTTAGCGACAAAGACAGTGAGGATCAGCATGATCAGCCGATCTTTTAGACTAAGCTTAAATTTTGCAAGATACAGACAGAAAGGAACATAATAACAGTGGCTAGGTAATTGAGAATTTATCTCAACATGTATATTATAATCTGTCACACTGTTATTTCAATCTTGATTATTTATTTTCTTTTTTCACCGACGTGTCTCGAAGCACTTTTGTTGTATAATTATCTATCAAGCAAAAGCATTTTGACAAGATCAAGGACGAAATAGAATTTTATTTGCCAGGCATTGTGGATATATTTTAACAAATGCGAAAAACTTGAACAAGAATTATTATATTTCAAGATTCTTATAAGATGTAGTTAATATAGTATATCATATTATATCTTTTTAGTATCCCCCATGAAAATCTAAAAAGGAAAGGCTTGTGTTTGTCGCAATTAACGCGTTTACATTAATAATAACATCAATCGTTTTACAGATCTTCTAAAATACCGTGCCAATAGCATAAAATGATTCTTAGCGTATAGAGAATTTTTGTATTTACTGCGATAAATGTATTATATCCTGTGCCTACGTAGAAATATAATAGAATTATCAAATGAATCTTGCTTCTTTGAAAAAAGAAATAAGGTTTTGAAATTACTAACTAGACAGATTGACTAAAAAATTATATATGGAAGGGTTAAAGCTATAGTGGTGTGTCACTTTTTTTAACCTATCGAGTTGAGTTTATAGGTACAGTCTACACATGCAGATATGTAGAAAGAAAAAAAAAGAAAAAGTGGTCAAAAAAAGTGATTTACACCACTATGGCTTTAACCCCTCCATATGTATTTCCAAAGTACACACGTATATAATTCTTAATAATTCTGTGTGTACTGTATACATATGTATATATGCTATAAGCTGATTTTATACTCAAGTTGATTCGTGGCAAGGATAAAGAATGGCATATAATCCTTAAGTTGGTGACAATCAATCTTCCTAGATCCCCGGCATTGCTCTTCGTTTGCATGCCGCATTAATTTTACGGCTATTTAGTGATTATTAAAGTCATAGGAAAGTGTTCGGTATATTTTACAAATGTGCTGAATCAATTACAATTGGGTTTTATGAATATAAAGTAAAAACTAACGTAAAAATATCTATAGTTGAAATTGATTCGGATTGTACAATTACATAACGCAAAGTTTTAATATTACAGTATATTTAATACTTATATTCCTAAAATTTTTAAAACAATAGTCTTTATTCATATTTTATATTTTTTCTCATTTTTCTTTTTATTTTAAATTATAAATTATACAAAATTATAGGTATTTAAATTGTATAGTTATTTTTCATTTAGTTATTTTTCATCCATCGCACTTTTACTGAATTACATTAATAATTCCATCATAGTAATACGTATAGTTGTAGTAATAATAAATTTTACCAAGTAAAAGCCGTAAGTTGTCTAATTAATTATTTTTTTTTTTAATATATGAATATTACATATAAAATAGAATCATACCTTTGTGTATGGAATATAAAATATCCAGGTAAAATGTGTACGGACAATTTTGCCATTTGCCCTTTTTCAGTGATAAATGATCACAGTTCGCCGATTGAAGATGTATATAAGTTATACTAATTATAAGCAGAATCGTTTTTTTTGTTCGACCAAACTGGCAATATTTAAATATTTCCAGTTTGATCAAAACAAACGATTCTGCTTATTATTATTCACTGGCGAAGAAAAGAAACCACACTATTTTTATACTAATTATTATTAAGAATATATATGAGCATTTCGAAATTTATAATAGATATGAAAATATTTATAGTTACTAATTATAACTTGATAAGTCCTGGCTACACAATTATTCTTACTTAGCAAACATTTGAAAATAGTGATATCTTGCGAAATTTTACATTTAAAAAGAAAAAAAATATATAGGATATATATATGTAGTATATTATAAGTAAGAGATAATCTTATTACTAGCTTTTAGGCCCGCGCTTGGCCGCCGGTCTGACTGGGACCTTCATAGAAGGGCTCAGAAGGATTACGGAGAGGCGGTAGTGAGAGCAAAAAGGAAGAGCTGGGAGAGATTTTGCGAGTCAGTGGAGGGCATGCCCGAAACCGCTAGACTGTGCAGAGTTTTGGCCAGGGACCCGGACGCAGCCCTGGAAACCATCCGTCTCGCTGACGGGACGATGGTGACCGGGGAACGGTGTCTGACACACCTATTGGAGACAAGCTTCCCGGGCTTCCGGAAGGAGTCGGAAGACTATGCATGGCAGGGGACTCCGGCTCTGCGGAGAGCGCGGGGAGACGATTGGGCGCTTGCAGCCGAAATCGTCAGACCCGACAGGGTCAGATGGGCTGTAATGGCCTTCAGGCCCTTCAAGTCGGCGGGACCGGATGGGATCTTTCCGGCTCTTCTACAGGAGGGGCTGGAGCAGATCATTGGGCCCCTCACGCGGACTTTAAGGGCCTGTCTGGCGCTGAGATATACGCCCAGCGCTTGGAAGCTGGCAAGGGTGGTGTTTATCCCGAAAGCAGGCAGGACAGGTTACACCTCTGCCAAAGACTTTAGACCAATCAGCCTGACGTCTTTTCTTCTTAAGACGTTAGAAAGGCTGGTTGATGTCTACGTGCGGGACGTTGTTCTTCTGCGGCATCCGTTGCACAGGAACCAACATGCGTACCGCGCGGGTTACTCTACTGAGACCGCCTTCCACTCTGTCGTGTCGTTTATCGAGGGGCAGTTGGAGGAGCGGGGCTTTGTGGTGGGCACCTTCTTGGATGTGAAGGGTGCGTTTAACAACACTCCTCACGAAGTAGTGTGTGAAGAGGCCGCTCGGAGGGGTATCCCTGAGATGATCGTTGATTGGATCAGGGGCATGCTTGGACGGCGAGTAACGACCTCATCGGGTACGGTGAGAGTCAGCGGATGGGTGGAGAGAGGCTGCCCACAGGGGGGGGGGTTCTTTCTCCGCTCTTGTGGTGTCTGGTAGCCGATCGGCTACTCGGCACACTAAACGATAGGGGTCTCTTTACGCAGGGATATGCCGATGATTTGGCTATCCTTGTGCGAGGACCCTTCCTGGAGACGCTTATGGAGCTGACACAGGCAGCTCTAGAGGTGGTAGAGGAGTGGTGCCGCAGGACCGGTCTATCGGTGAACCCACTGAAGACCGGGCTCGTGGTATTCACACGCAGGTACAAAGTGGGCCCTGTGGAAGGGCCCATTTTGGGGGGAACAAGACTTGTTCCGACCGAGTCGGTGAAATATCTGGGGGTTACCCTAGATAGGAAGCTGACATGGAAGGAGCACCTTGAGAATCGCTGTAAGAGCATTTGTTCTTACTTCTGGACGTGTAGGCAAACTTTCGGCCAGATATGGGGACTTAAACCAAGGATGGTCTATTGGATCTACACGGCGATTCTCCGGCCCAGGCTTCTGTAGGCATCGGTGGTATGGTGGCCCAGGACGCAGACAAAAACCGCCAGAATGGCTCTGGAGCACGTCAAGGCTCTGATCTTAAGAGGGGCCCTAGGGGCGATGCGAACCACGCCGGTAGCAGCGATGGGCGTGCTGCTGGGCATTGAGCCACTGCACCAGGTGGTGGTGGCTGCGGCCGCGGCCGCGGCCTACCGTCTGAGAGATGTGAGTTGAAATGGAAGGCTGGTGCTAGACACACAAGACTTCCAGGAACGGTTCTGGCTGGCCCCGTTTTCACAATGGGGCAAGACAGAATGCCGGCAATCCGCGTCTTTGAGAGGAAGTACAGAGTGTGCTTCCCTGAGCGCGAAGAGTGGAAGGACCCGAAAGGGCTGAATGCCTGGAACGGGGACATCTGGTTTACGGATGGCTCCAGAACAGGGGTTGGCTCTGGCGCGGGACTCTACTGTCCCCGAGATGGTACTAAAGAAAGTGTCCCACTCGGGGAATTTGCTACGGTATTCCAAGCGGAGACTGTAGCCATTATGAGATGCGCCCAAACCTTACTGGAGAGGAAGCGGAAGGGAGGGCGTATCAGAATCTGTTCGGATAGCCGGGCGGCGCTTGAGGCCCTCTGTGCTCCGAAATTTACTTCGCGGCTGGTCTGGGACTGTAGCTGCACCCTGGAGGAGCTGGCAAAGAACAATAGTGTTACCTTAACGTGGGTTCCCGGTCATTCGGGGATCAAAGGTAACGAAACCGCCGATCAGGTCGCTAGAGCAGGATCGGAGACAAGACTGCTGGGACCGGAGCCGGCTGTGGGGGTCTCCTTCAGCCTAGGCAGGAGGGAGATCCGGGGCTGGCTGCGGAACCAGCATCTTAGTAGCTGGAGAGAGGAAACCAGGGGCAAATGCAGACAGGCCAGGGCTCTTTTGGGAGATTCTCTCAGGGAGGGACTGGCAGAAAGCATTAGGTCACTGAGCAGAAAGGACGCCAGGCTGGCAGTGCAGCTGCTGACAGGTCATGGCGTCCTAAACTACCACATGTACAGGTTGGGCTGTAGCAATACACCCGACTGTAGACTTTGTGGGGAAGAGGAGGAAACAAGTCTCCATATTCTTGGTCAATGTCCGGCATACGCCAGGCAAAGACTCCGTACGCTCGGCTCATCCTTTCTGGATCCCGAGCAGATAAGACAGCTACCGGTGGAGGACCTGCTTCGCTTTTACAGGAAAACAGGTCTTCCCTAACTGGGAGGCCGTTATTGCAGCGGGGAGACACAATGGACTCAGTCTGCGTGCCGCCAGTAGGTCTTCGTTGGAGGACCACCCCCAGTTCCATTATTATTATTAGGCTCGCGCTTCGCGCGGGCCTAAAAGCTAGCCTATCTATAAAGTACAACATCATATAGTACAACATCATATAGTACATCATCATATAGTGCCTGTGTGTGTGTCAATTTACATTATTAATCGAAAAATTTATACCTTTTTTAAATTAAAGTACTCACTGCTTATCCGCTCTAATGAGCTCTCATTCATAAATTTAGGATATAGTATTGTTTTTTCGCGCGGGCCTAAAAGCTAGCCTATCTATAAAGTACAACATCATATAGTACAACATCATATAGTACATCATCATATAGTGCCTGTGTGTGTGTCAATTTACATTATTAATCGAAAAATTTATACCTTTTTTGAATTAAAGTACTCACTGCTTATCCGCTCTAATGAGCTCTCATTCATAAATTTAGGATATAGTATTGTTTTTTAATGGTTAACCCATCGTCGCCATCCCCGAAAAATTAGAAAAATTTTTGCACCGGTTTCAAGAAAATCGGTTCTGACCGCAAAAACTACTCATTTATTAATGGACCTATTTTCTTTAAACCGGTGCCAAAAATTTTCTAATTTTTCGGGGATGGCGTCGATGGGTTTAATTTTTTTTAAACCGATTTTCTTGAAACCGGTACCAAAATTTTTTTAATTTAGCAAAATTTTGGCACCGCTTTTAAAAAAATCGGTAAAACAAAAAATCAAATCCCATGATAGTCATCCCCGAGAAATTAGAAAAATTTTGGCACCTGGTGCAAGAAAATTGGTTCATTAATGAATGAGCAATTCGCAAACAGACAGAGAAAATTGGTAAAACAAAAAATCGAACCCCATGATAGTCATCCTCGAGAAATTAGAAAAATTTTGTCACCTGGTGCAAGAAAATCGGTCCATTAATGAATGAGCAGTTCGCAAACAGACAGACAGACAGACAGAGATTAGGTAATGATATAGATTCATATTAAATCGAACGTTACCGTGAAAAAGAAATTTTTTTTTATGAAAAGAAAACTCTTCAAAAAATTAAACCCATCGTCGCGATCCCCAAAAAAAGTCATCCCCGAGAAAGAAAAATTTTGGCACCTGGTGCAAGAAAATCGGTCTATTAGTGAATGAGCAGTTCGCAAACAGACAAACAGACAGACAGACAGACAGAGATTAGGTAATGATATAGATTCATATTAAATCGAACGTTACCGTAAAAAAAAATTTTTTTTATGAAGAGAAAGCTTTCTTCAAAAAGAATTAAACCCATCATCGTAATCCCCAAAAAATTAGAAAATTTTTTGCACCGGTTTCAAGAAAATCGGTATAAAGTAATTATATAGATAGAGAAAGCTTTCTCTTGAAAGAAATAAACCCATAGTCGCTATTCCCGTAAAATTAGCAAAATTTTGGCTCCAATTTCAAGAAAATCGGTAAATCAAAAAATCGAACCCCATCGTCGCCATCCCCGAGCAATTAGAAAAATTTTGACACCTTTTGCAAGAAAATTGGTCCATTAATGAATAAATAGTTCGCAGACAGACAGACAGACGGACAGAGATTAGAGATCCGCCTTCCAAAAAGATCGGTAACGAAAAATTATACACATCATGGCAATCCCCGGAAAATTCTACCCCCGTTTCATATACAATTCTTTGAGATTCGGTCAATTATTTCCGGAAAAATTGGAAAAATATCGTAACCGCCTTCCAAAAAGATCGGTAACGAAAAATTATACACTTTATGGCACTCCCCGGGAAATTCTACCCCTATTTCATATACACCACTTTAAAATACCACTTCGGTCCATTAATGAATGAGTAGTTCGCGGTCATACATACATACATACATACAGACGTCCGGTGCTTATTATAGTAGATAATACATTACGTGTTTATTCTAATTTTTTTATCATGTCTTTAAAAAAACGTTATGCAATAATATATAGAACATTTTGTATCATTGCAAACAAAATTAACAGGCAATTTATTGATTAAATACTGCATATTAGATACAATGGCGTATCTTTCCTTAAAATTAAACCAAAATAACACTATGATTAAGAAAATTTGTAAAATGTGATAAAATGTCAGTTTCTATCAGCCGGAGACGTCTGACTTTCCAGGGTTATTGACGATAAACATATTTTGTCCTAAATATCAAAATTATTAAAAGAATGTTTCTCTGTTAGACTACTATTTTACTAAAAATAATTTAAAAACTATAATTATTTCTATATTTATATATCTGTAATAATATAATTATTAATATAAAAAAAATATATACTATACATTTTTAGTGTATCAAAAAGTCATATAAATAATGAAAATTATGAATAAGTATAGTAATACTTATATGTAATACTCATATACTATTATACACTTACATGTAATTGTAAACAACTATAAACGTTTATTGTAGAATAAAAACAATTTTAATATTACTTCTTCCGTGAAATTTTTGTTGGATTCAAATTATCATCAATCAGTCTTCTTTTTAAGATACATCTATTTCCTTTTAAACATTGTGTAAATGACATTGCACATTTTTCAATAAGTTTTATATCAGTCATATTCTCCACATTCAAAAAGAAAATGTCATCTATAAAATAATAAATTTATTCTGTTAATATCATGTAATAATGTATTCTTAAAAGATTATAATTTAGTAATCACTAACTTGAAATTTATAGATATCCTTTTATCTCAATCTTTTGTTCTTTTTCAAATTGATAACGTTCCTCGTAATTAACAATTTGAATTTCTAATTTATAGACATCATTAGTAATGGAACCACAACCATATGTTTTATAATTACTGGAAAATGTATTAAAATTTGTTTTTAAAAATCCGCGTATAACTAAAAAATTTCTATAAAAGATGAGAAGGAAGGGAAAGAGAAAATAGAGAAGATGATAGACGAAATAAGCAAGATAAAAGAAGTAATTGAAGAGGTGCAGGAAATAGGGTTTGAAAGTAACAAAATGACATTGATTAAATGCAAGAGTTGGAATGACAAAAGAGAAGTAATGAAAAAGAGGAAGGAATTAGGAAAGAGATGCGAAGTATTTTTAGATGATGACCTAACCAAAACAGAAAGACAGATCCAAAAGGAAATAAGAAGAGTAGCAAGAGAGGAAAAAGAGGCGGGAAAGAAAACCAAAATTGGTTACATGAAGATATGGGTAGAGAACAGAGAGATGAAATGGAACAAAGATAAAGGAAAATTGGAAGAGAGGAGTGATTTCCGGAAGGTATAAAGAAAGAAAAGGAGACAAGGAAGGGGATAGCAAGCGAGTATAACGGTGAGTTAGGCAAACAGATTATAGAGTAACTCAGATGATTTTTGTTTCAGATTGATTGAAGGAGGAGAAAAAGAAACGGCAGAAAGGAGAATGGAGTGTGAAGGGAAGTTCATAATAGAAAAGGAGGCGATAGAAAGGATCGTAGAAGGACAAGTACTAAAGAGGATGAAGGAGCTTAAGGAGGATAGTAAGAGAAAGGATGAAGAGATAAGAGACATAAAGGAGGAAATAGAGAGTTTAAAGAGAAGGATGCATAGGATGGAGCGGAGCACGTGCAAAAGGAAGAGGGATGACAGTGAGGAGAGGAAGAGCAAGGTGCAGAAAGAAAGATGGTGGGCTGAGGAATATGAAAGGAATGACGACGAGAGGAGAAGGAAAAATATAATACTAAGGATTGAGAGAGAGAGATAGGCAGGAAAGGAATCAGACTGGAACAAGGTGAAGGAGCTATTCACAGAAGAACTTAAGGTAAAGGCAGAGGTGAAAGAGGTGTGCGTGACAGGCCAAAGAAAAGAATGGATAACGATTTTGGTAAAGATGGGAAGTGAGGAGGACAAACGGAAGGTGTTGGAGGCAAGGAAGAAGGAAGGAAGCAGGCTAAAGGTAAAAATGGATAAGGATAAGTCGGTGGAGAGGAGAGTTAAGGAAAGAGAGGAGAGAGATAGAAAAAGAGAGGGGAGAGTGGAGGAGAGCGGGAGACAGAAGGTGAGCGCGGAAGACGAGATAGCGAGTTGGCTGGAAGAGAGGTTGCTGATGGACACGGACGAGGACGAGGAGGAGAGGAAGAAAGGAAAATAAGGGAGATGTAAGGGAGGGAGAGTACAGAGGAAGATGAAAAACCGGAAGGAGGAGAAAAAAGGGAAGGCGATGGAGGAGGATGAAGGGATTTGGGGTATTGGGATTTAAGAGGGAGGGAGGGGAACAGAACGTAAGGTCGCCCAATGGCCAAAATTTTGAGAGGGGATTGCTTATATTTTAAAGGGTTGGGTACGTCCCTACAAAACGCCAATTTTGTATAGAAGGAGAAGAGGAAGGTGGATGTAAAGGTTTTGGAAACGTTCCTTAAAAACGCCCTTTTAATGCCGAAAGGCAAATAAAATACTTTTGAATTGAATAACTAAAAAATTTCTAAATTTTAATAATTTTTTAAAAATTTAATTTTATTCAGAACGTATAATACAAATAACAAGAATGCATTGTAAGTATCAATTCACCATTCTTATTTCATTAATATGTTAACTCAAAATTTTATGTAATAAGAGAAAAGAAATAAAAATAAATACATAGTATATTATAATAAGATGTATGTATAAGACAGTTTTTAATATACTCACCTGGGAAATCTGGGAGAGAGGGATGAGAGAAATGTGATGTACAAGAGGAAATATAAAGGAAGAAAATTAGAGACGTAGTAAGGAAATTAAAAGATGAAAAGCTATGAGCAAAAATGGAATTTCAAATAAAGTGCGGAAATACCGGGAAGAGAAAGGAGGAGATGGAAGAATGGATATGGAAGGTATGTAATAGGGTTTGGAAAGGAGAAAAATGACTAAGAGAGTGGGAGAATGAAATCATATATGTATAGTACCGGTAGTAAAGAAAGGTGAGTGAAAAAGGGTGGAGAATTATAGCTAAAGGAGTAACTTTGACGCAAATGACATGTAAGGTGTATGGCCCAACAAAATTATTTTCAAATCAGTATCCAATCAAATTTTAAGAGAAGGAAGTAAGGACGTAAATTTAAAAGGAACGGATAAGGATAAAATTCAATGATAGGAAATAAACGAAAATGAGAGAATCAAGGAATACAAAATTGGATGAGAGAAAAAGAAAGAGATCCCCGAAAATGAGGCATTGTGAGTGAGACCAAGTAAGAACAAAAAAGAATAAGAGAAGATAAAACAAAATGCAACTAAATTAGATAAATAATGTGGAATAAATGAGAATAAAGGAGACTAGGTAAAATTAACGGTGAAAGACCAAAACTGAGAGTGAATCAAAGAAGATAGAACAGAATGAGATAGAATGGAAAAGAACAAGGGAGTCTGAGAGAAAATAAAAAATATGAGATTAATTAATAAGGGTGAGAGAGAAGAGTGGAGGGCAGGGAGGAAGGGAGAAAGGCCTTTAGTGAGAATGAGAAGAAATAGCTATAAAATGCGTAGAAAGAGACAGAATTAGGAAGATAAGATGTGAACTTAAGGGAATGGATGAGGATAAGATTAAATAATATAAGAAATGAACAAAAATGCGAGAAAATCAGTGAAGATGAAATATAATGACAGAAAAGAAGAGAAGGCAACGATCGAAAATGAGGCATTATGAGTGAGAACAAGTAAGAATAAAGAAGAATGAGAGAAGATAAAGCAGTATGCAACAAAATTAGAAAAATGATACAGAATGGATGCATGAGAATGAAAGAGACTAGATGATATAAATTTACATTGCGTAAATTAATAGATAAATATTAATTAGATCTTATTTATACATATTGCAGTTTAAGTGTTATTATTTTAACTATGTTGCAGTATTTTTTACATTTTTTGTAATTTAAAAAACTATGCATATTAGAAAAAATTGAGAAAGATATATATACAATATACTTACAATTAGTAATTTAAGAGAAAAACTTTATTCTTATTTACAAAAGTTGTTGAAAATGTCCACCGTTAACTAAAACACACGCTTATGTGATAATCGCATTATCAACAGCTGCGAAATTATAAGAAATGCGCCAGGAATCTTTGAGCGTGTTATAGACAGACAAATGGAAGCGTGTGTTTAAGTTAACGGTGGACATTTCCAACAACTTCTGTAAATAAAAATAAAAATTTTTTTTTCATGGCCTTCTATTTTTCTAAATCAGGTATTAATAATTAAATAAATTGTAACTCCTGCGGGATGCGCTTTTGGACTAACGTTTATGGGAACTTTTTTCATTCTTATGACGAGCCTAATCCAATCATTGATTTCGACTAACTATTTCAGGACCATCCTGTATACAAGTACCTATTTAAAAAAACTGAACTACTATTGCAACAATATATTTTTAAGATCTAATTAAATTAAAAAATACTGTGGTACTTTATTGTAAGCTAAATATTGAAAAAGTTATTAAGTTCTTTCTTAAAAATCTCAAAAAATATTAGGCAAATAGAAAAATGTTTTTAATAAAAGTTATTTAAATTAATTAGTAGAAGAAGTTGATGAAATAAACAATGCAGGTTTCTATTTAAATAATATCTATAATAAATAATGGAAGTATTTTTATTTAAAAAAATAAGGGTGACCTTGACTTGATCTTGACAACGCCACTCAAACTAATATTGCCATTAAATGAAGCTCTTTAAACTTTACGATTTTTGTGTAGAAAATTTTTTCCTGAGATCCATTGTTTACAAGACATTCCACCGCTTTGGGTTATTTTGTATGTACATACAGGGTTAGATTCAATCTGTCCAAGCTGATATCTCAAAAACTATCAAATTTATACAAAAGTAAGAGAGGCGTCGAAAAAGGTGGAAAAAAGAAAAAGAAAGATAGAGAGAGGGAATGGTAAGATGATGAGTGTAAAGCGACAAAGGAGAAAATTAAAAGAGAATTGATAGGCATAGGGAGAAAAGGCAAGTAGTTTTCTATTCTTCACATAGTTTTTTATGTAAAAAAAAGAAAAAAAGAAAGGAGTTGAAAAGAAACGAGGGAAAACGGAGGAAATGAAGTAAAACAAAGGGACAAATGCAGAGGCAATGAACAGGAGAAGAAAAAGAATAAATGAGGGAATAGAGATAGAAGAGAAGAAAATTAAGAAGGTAGTAAGGAAGTTGAAAGAAGGAACAGCAATGAGCGGGGATGGAATTCCAAATAAAGTATGGAAATATGGAGGGGAGGAGGAAGAATGAACATGGAATATAGATGGAAGAATAAATTATATGGAAGGCAATAGGGTTTGGAAAGGAGAAGAATGACCAAGAGAATGGTAAGAGGGAATTATAGTATCGGTAGTAAAAAAAAGTGAGGATAGAAAAGAGTGGAATCGGTCATTGATTACGTACTAGAGGATGGGAGAAAGAGAAACGGAATAAAGAATGGCGGAGGGGGAGGGGAGAAAGTAAACTTGAACCAATACCGTGAATCAACCCATAACCGTGTGGATAAGAGGAAAAAATTTAGGCTTGAAGGAAAAAGGAAAAGGGAGGAGAAGAGGTAAACAGTATGGACGGAAGAGAAGAAAAATTTAACGCAAATGGCATACAATTATGTCTTAAGCTACAACTACATCTATCTTAATGTTTATCGTAAACGATCGTAACGCTTGTCGTAATCGTTATCGTAAGCTCATCGTATGAGTTGATTCAGCTTGAACTCTTTACGATTACGACGCTTGTCTGGCGTTACAACATAACTTAACTTGTCAGTTTTCTCGACATGTGAAAAAAAATGTGTTTATAGATAATATAGATATATTATACATAGATATACGGTTTACGACGGCTTCATTGCTTATAACCACGATCAAAGCGTTACGATAGATGAGTTGTAGCTTTAATAATGATAATTAATACCTTCATTTTTTTTGCAAACTATTTATAATATTTACGTCATTTACAACGATATTTATAATATAAATGAAAAATGTAGAAAGAATTAATGTAATAACTTAAAAAAAATTGATGTTAACTGTATTTTTTCTAAGTTTTCCTAATTTAATGTGCTAAAAGGGATCATGGGATTTATTTTTTAAGTAATAATATATATAATTAATGCTATAATTTATAATTATTTCAATAATAATTATAATTATAATAAAATTATAAAGAAATTTATTTGCTGTGTACAATTCTTACATTTTTTTTTACAATCAAAGTTTTTATAAAATAAAGAGAAATAGAAGAAAAGAAATAAAACTTAAAAAAATTAATTTTGATCGAGAAGTTGATGTGTCTTGAGTCGATATGTATCGCGCTGTCGATATATATTATTACTATCACTTTTCCACGCGAGAGTAGTTGGTTCATTAAGATGTCAGCGAGTTCGATAAATAAAGAAATAAAGAAAAACAAAGAAATAAAGAAAAATAAGTAAATAAATAAATAAACAGATAAATATAAATATAAATAAAAACAAAATATTAGGGATGGTAAAATAATAATTAAAAATAAAAAAAGGATGGTGGTGGAAAAGATTAAAAGAATAGGAGAAAAAGGAAGAGCGGGAGAAGGAAAAGCAAAAGAAGGTATAGTGGGATAAAGAATGTGAAAAGTATGTAATAGATTATCTTTCGATAAATAAAGGAAAAAATAAGAAAAATTAGTAACAAAGAACGAGTATGTGATAGATTATCTTTCAGTAAATAAAGTAAAAAATAAAGAAAATTAGAGGTGATAGTGGAAATATTGAAAAAATGGAAGGAAAGATAATTAGTAAGAAAAAGGAAGTATGGGAGAAGTAAAAGCAGAGGGGATAACGAATGTGAAGTGCAAGAAAAAAAAAAGAAATGAGAGCCGAAGAAACGAAGTGTGATAAGTCTTATGCGAGAAGTAAAAAGAAAGAAGAAAACAAAATATGGGAGAGACAGATATGTGAAGTGAGCGGAGAGAAAAAAAGAAACGCGAGGTGGCGAATGGACATTGGTACAGTGGATGAGAAAGGGAATACATTTTAACGGAGAGAAATGGTGATGTGGGACGAGTGTTTTAAGGTGAAATGGAACGGAAAAAGTGTAAAGCGTGCGCGTAGCGCGCGTGTGTGCTAGTCCATAATAAAAAAATCCATTTTGACCGAGAAGTGAGCGTTATATCGTGCCGTATTGTTGCCGCTTTTCCGCGTGTGTGATTGGTTGGTTCAGTTGGTCGATGCCGGCGATCGAGATCGTGGCGAGTGTCGCGGCGACGATGACGGTTTGTAACTTCGTATTGTGTGCGGGTTAAGGTTAAAATGTATTATACTATGTATAATGTGATTTAGAAGAAAATGTGATATCGGTGTCGTTAGCGCGAACGATTATATTGTGTGAAATACAATATTTTGTGATATTCGGGAAATATTTCGATATAATGCGATGATTGATGGCCATCGAGATCGCTGCGAGTTGAATTGTGCGATAAAAGAAAATGTGAGATCGGTGTCATGTGTCGTTAGCGCAAACTATTCTTCAGTAAAATAAAATATTTTACGGTGTTCGGGATATACCTATTTCGATATAGTGCGATAGTGCGAACTATCACGGTGACAGTTTACGTCGCGTCGAGTAAGGTTAAAAGACGATTGAGAAGGTTTAAAAAGTTACTTTGTTTAGAAATGTGAATAAAGAAGTTTACGGTTTATTGTTTTAAAAAGTTTATATTTCTTTGTTTGTACAATAGAATATATAGTTTATGAAGTGATATTTTTTTCTTCCCTCGTACTCAAAATCGTACTTTGTAAATCATCTAGCTGTTTCACACAAGTGTGTCTGAAATACAAGATTTGAAGATGTTTGCTCCACGATTGCCATCGCTTCTGACCATACGAGATATATTGAAACTGTATCGCTTTAGTGCTATGAACGTTTGTCTCAAAATTTTCTCATGGACCAAAATTTAACCGACAAAATTGCATCAAAGGCAGGAAAACTCGTCGGAAGCTAAGTACTGGAAGTTAATCCCGGCCCAGGTGGATTAACCCGTTCTATCTTGGGAAAAGTCCCCGAACGATTAGTAGTTGTGGAAAAGGATACGAGATTTAAACCTACTTTAGATATGCTAGCGGATTCATTTGGTGCAATTAACGGAAAGATGGATATAAATATACAACAATATTATGAGAATTACGAATACAGAGAGTTTATTTCCGCTGGAGAAAAAAAGGAATTGGAACGATAAGCCTCCAGATATCTTCGTCATAGGTAATTTACCGTTCAGCGTATCGACAGCTTCTTTATATAAGCTATATTTTGTTTTTAATTTTGATCAAATGGTATTAAATACAAAATTAAAAGTAAATGTAATAAACAAACGTAAAAAACGTCGCAGCAAGTCTATATAAATATATGCCAAAAGAAAAAGATTTCTATTTATAAATTCTTTTTTTCTTTAACAATCAGTTTATTGTAAAGTAATTGTTGAATTGTTAAAGATAAATTTATGCATAGATTTATACGAAAATGTATGAAATGTAAAGATGCTTTTTTTTTTAATAATTCCAGAAACTTTTGGTACCTTCTTATGTATACATTTTTGTTAATTGTGCTTGTAGAAGATATAAATAAATTTCAGATGTTTAGTTAAAAACTAAACAAAAACATATTAACAGCACAGCACATTACATATACATATATTGCAGAATGGTAATGTGAATGAAAGAGAAATTCAGAATTTAGATGACGCCGCGCCAGCCAATCAGATATTCATGAACAGTGATCCATTTAAATTAATACTTATGAACATGGGATACAGATTTCCCGTCCTCCAGCACGAATTTAGCGACAAAGACAGTGAGGAGCAGCATGATCAGCCGATAACGCCAACTTTAAATTGTAGACTAAGCTTAAATTTTACAAGGTAGAAAGGAACATAATAACAGTGGCTAGATAATTGAGAATTTATCTCAACATGTACATTATAATCTGTCACACTGTTATTTCAATCTCGATTATTTATTTTCTTCTTTCACCGACGTGTCTCAAACCACTCTTGTTGTATAATTATCTATCAAGCAAAAGCATCTTGACAAGATCAAGGGCGAAATAGAATCTTATTTGCCAGGCATTGTGGATATATTGTTAACAAATGCGAAAAACTTGAACAAGAATTATTATATTTCAAGATTCTTATAAGATGTAGTTAATATAGTATATCATGTTATATCTTTTTAATATTCCCCATGAATCTAAAAAGGAAAGGCTTGTGTTTATCGCAATTAACGTGTTTATATTAATAATAACATCAATCGTTTTACATATCCTCTAAAATACCGTGCCAATAGCATAAAATGATTCTTACCGTATAAAGAATTTTTGTATTCACAGCAATAAATGTATTATATCCTGTGCCTACGTATAGAAATATAATAAAATTGTCAAGGCGATCTCGCTTCTTTTTAAGATACTTCTATTTCCTTTTAAACATTGTATAAATGACATTGTACTTTGGAAAGTGTATTAAAATTTGTTTTTACAAATCCGCGTATAACTAAAAAATTTCTAAATTTTAATAATTTTTTAAAAATTTAATTTTATCAGAACGTATAATACAAATAACAAGAATGCAATGTAAGTATCAATTCGCCATTCTTATTTCATTAATATGTTAACTCAAAATTTCCTGTAATAAGAGAAAAAAATAAAAATAAATACATAGTACCTATAATATAATAAGATGTATATATAAGACAGCTTTTAATATTACTTACCTACATATGAATTGAAGTAGTTAGAAATATTTTCAAATAGTACTTGTTGAGCTTGTACAGATAGATTCTTTCTTATATTAAAATTAGCTAAATTGTTTATTACTGTTTGATCTTATTATAAGCTAACACGGAAGAGTTCCACCATTAAATTCGGCTATCTTTGGTTTCTTAGCTTTAGCATCATTGATATAAATAATCTAAAAAAATAAACACTAAATATTAATAAAAATTTTAGATAAAATTATTCTATATATATAAAGGGAAATAAATAAACGCAAATAATTTGATACAAAAAATAAAATTATATACATGTTTTTATTTCAATTTATTTATGTATATATATGCACCATATATAAATTAATAGAAAATATATTATAATATAATAAAAATAAAAAATAAAAAATAATATTAATTTAAGGCTCCTGGGCCGTGAGCCGAGAACTCCGCGTTGACGGTGGCGACATTGGTAGAATCGGTAGAAATAAGAACTATAAGGCGAGAAAATAGCCATATTCGTGGAAAGTGACATGTTGACAAGCCTATTTTGTTGTGCGTGCCATTTCCTTATTATTCGCTCTGTACTTGTGCTCTAACGTTTGACGTATTTGTGAAAGTCGTAAAATTTACCAAAAAGTAAGATTTGCTTGCGGAAGGAACGTTTTCATCTCCTTTCGATAGTTGTAAAACGGCTGTTTTCCCGTATATTTTGGCTTCGTTTTATGGCTGTTTGTTTATTGTCGTAGGAAAAGGATAGTTTTCGGTAAATGGAAGTGTTCTGAAACGATCTAGAGTGATGTTTTATTGAAATGTCTTTTTATTTGAAAATGGCACGCACAACAAAATTGGGTGTTTTTTACGCCTCGATAGTAAGAATTCAATATGGCCGCGGTGACCATCCAGGAGCCTTAAACCTTCTGCTTATTTACTGTTTTTATTCTTATTTGATGATGTCAAAAGCGAGAAATTGTATGTCAAAAATTCTTGCGGTTTTACGTTAAAATAAAAAAATATTTTTATAAAACATAATTGTAATTAATTCAGCATGGTTGTAAAATATACGAAACACTTTCTTTGGCTTTAATAATCACTAAATAGTCGCAAAATTAACGTAACATGTAATTTACCGTTTTGACCTGTCTTCTTTTATTTTTTATTTTACAGTTATTTATTGATTATTAAAGCTAAAGGTAAGTGTTCCGTATATTTTATAAATGTGCTGGATTAATTATAACTGCGTTTTATAAATATATATTTTTATTTTAATGTAAAACTGCAAGATGTTTAGCATGCAATTTCTTGCTTTTGACATTATTAAACAAGAATGAAAGCGACAAGTAGATAGGAGCTCTAATTTATTTATTTATTATTTATTTAATTCTAATTTATTTATTTATTAGTAAATATATGATATATAATAGTTATTATAAATTAATAATTATTTTATTGGGCTGTAAATGGTTGACGTACGTAGAACTACGTCTTTCCCGAGGAGGGTGGGATAACTTCGGGTACACAACTGCAACGTTTTCTTGTAACCAATATTTCTCAAAAAATATTAAAGGAAATTACAATTTATTATATTGTTATTGAAAGCTCTCGATGTAAGCTAAATGATCCTGTAATTTATTTTGTTGTTTAAAAAAAAAAAAAATTTTCCAATTAGATAATATAGTATATTTTTTGGATTTGTGTGTATTTATTTCTCTAAAGCCTCATCTACAATGTGCACTTTGTTTTTTGTTTCGTGTTCTCTGCCTTTTGCGTTTATAGCTCCAAAGCGTCTCCCCGAACGCATTTTTTGACAAATTCTGTCGCGTAACGAAATGTTTTGCGTTTTCTGTCGCCTCAGATAAAGAATATTAAACTCCGGAAGAGAAATAGGGCGTGGAGAGGCAAAGAAACAAGGAGCAAACAGCAAGAAACAGAAAGCAAAGAGCACATTGTAGATCAGGCTTAAAAGTATTAAAGGAAAATATATTTTATTATATTGTATTTTAAAGCTCTTGTTGTGACCTAAATGCTCCTGCAATTTATTTTGGTGGTTTTTTAAAACCGATTTTCTTTATATGCCAATGTGTTCAGAATGTTCTAAAACGTCGAAAACTCACAATTTTAAAAGAATGTTTGTGTGTGTAAAAAAATACATTTAAAAAAAGAAGGAACATGAAGTATGGTGAGAATAAAGAAGCAAATATTAAAAAGAAGAAAAAGGAAGAGATAAAGTTAATCAGAACAGAGGTATATAAATAAGCATATAAATCATAAGACAAGAGGGAGAATAGATGAGAATATAGAAATAAAAAGTTGGAATCTTCTCTGAGATAAGTCTCCAGAGAAGGCAGAGAAGAAAGATGGATAATAGACAAAGAATACGAGGAAGATAGAAATAAAAAGGAGAAGCTGAAAGGAAAGGGAGTGAAAGGAGAAAAAGGGTATGTACGGTAAAGAAGAGGTGTTTATTAAATTATTAAGAAAAGGACAAAGAACAGAAAAGAGGGGTAAAGAGAACAGGAAGAGAAATTGAAAGAAAAAGTAAAAAAGACGGAGAAGGTGGAAGAGAAGAAAAAGGAAGGTAGAGGGAGGGGATGGTAAGACAAGGAATGTAAGAGGAAAAGGAGAGAATTAAGAGAGAATTAAAAAATGATGAAGGACAGGATGGAGTGGGGATAGGTATAGGGACAAAAGGCAAGTATATTAAAAATTATGTGAAGAAAGAAAAGAAAGGAGTTAAAAAGATAGGTGGACGAAGGAAGCGAAGGAGGTTAAATGGGGAACAAATGTAGAGGCAATGAACATGGGAAAAAAAAGAAAGAAAAGGATAATT
This sequence comes from Leptothorax acervorum, assembly GCA_035220615.1. Lineage (NCBI taxonomy): Eukaryota > Metazoa > Arthropoda > Insecta > Hymenoptera > Formicidae > Leptothorax > Leptothorax acervorum. Next base: position 41,718 of record JASTWQ010001015.1, read on the forward strand.
AAGGGAATAGAGATAGAAGTTTTCTAAAAAAAATTAGGGAGGTAGTAAAGAAGTTGAAAAATGAAAAAGCAATAAGCAGGGATAGAATTTCAAATAAAGTGTGGAAATACGGAGGAGAAAAGGTAGAAGAATAAATATGAAAGATATGCAATAGGGTTTGGAAAGGAAAAGAATAGCCAAGAGAGTGGGAGGAAGGGCTCATAGTATCGGTAGTAAAGAAAAGTAAGAGAGAAAGGATGGAGGATTATAACTAAAGAAGTGACTCTGAGGCAAATGACATGTAAGTGTGTGTATCAATTGTTGGCGGAAAGATGTAATGGGGAAGGTAGGAGAAAAGTTCTGTTACCAAGTTAAACGGAGTTTAAGTTGAGAACTATGGATAACATTTATGTCCTGACTATTTAATTAATAGGCATGTGAACAAGAAAAATGGGAAGTTGGTGGTGCTATTCGTGAATATGAGAACAGCGTTTTACTTGGTGGACAGGAAGTTTTTGGTAGAAGTGATAAGGGTGAGGAATGTGACGGAAGATATGGTTAGGAAATGTGAAGAGGTTTTGAGGGAAACGGAGAAAAGAGTTAATAGTGTAGGAGAAAGAAAGGGAAAAATTTAAACGGAAAAGGTTAGGCAGGATTGTCCACTGAGCCCAGGTATGTTTATTCTTGCTGGCAGACGTGAACGAGGTATTGAAAAAAAAAGAATGGGGAAGGAGTTAAGGTAGAAATAAGGAAGCTATACATGCTGGCATACACAGACGACATCGCGATCCTAGCGGAAGATGAAGAATGAATGAAGAGGAAGCTGGAAAGTTTAAAGAGGTGTTTGGACAGAAAGGATGATTAGAATTGAATACGCAAATGGTAAAAGTAAGAACGTAGGATGGAAGGAAGCAGGAAGAAGGTGTCTTGGAGGTAGAGAGGAAAGGCAATAGAGGTGAGGAAAATAAGTATATAAATTACACAGGAATTACAATGGAAAACAGGATAGGCATATAAAGAAGAAGAGTAAATAAGGGAGCAGCATTATTAGGACAAGACAGATATGGAAAATAAGGAAAAGGTTTGGAAGAGATACGGATAGAAGGATATGGTTTTGTGATTGGTAGATTGATCGATTAGTTAGGAGTAAATGTATGGAGCTGAAAGGAGAGAGAGGGAACAGAGAAACTGCAAGACAGGTATTTGAGGTGGGTGTTAGATGGAAAAGAGAACTCCAGAATATATGGTAAGGAAAGAGTTGCAAAGAAGAATTGTGAAGAGGGAGAACGGGCATGAAGACATTAAATTGCGAGAAGTTTGAAGAAGAAAAATGAAGGGGAGTTAGCAAGGGTGTGTTGGGAGGAGATGAGAGGGACAGCTTTAAAGGGTCGAAAGCAGAAAGAGAAAAGAGTTTTCAAAGGATAGAGAATAGAAGATGGAAGAATAAGGATGTAGAAAGGTTAAAGAAAGCAGGACAGTTAAGGGGAAAGGAGTTATATAAAAGGAAAAAGCATTTTCTCTACAGAAAAAAGGAAGAATAGAGAGAAATTTCAGATTTTAAATACAATGGGTGGGTATAGAAACTATAGGATATTGAAGGAACAGGGCATCTGGGGTATCTGACAAAAATTGTGGAGAAAGTAGATAAAAAAAGGTAGCGAACCTTTTAGGTTGAAAATGGGATAGGAAGGATACTGGGAAGGGGAGAAGAAGAGAC
>JASTWQ010001016.1:0-43345 GCA_035220615.1 Leptothorax acervorum
TTTTTTTTCAAACGGCCACTATTTTGTTATACGGGGGTTTTTTAAAATCGGAAAACGATAAGGCCCCCCAAATTTAATCTATTTTAATAATCCTTATGTTTTTTTTGTTTCTGATCAACTGGCAAGGCTGTGGAATGCTCCGCGCACATAGAACCACGCCGTGTGCGGCTTCGTGGACTGAGAGCTGGAGCCGCCATTTTTAATTATTTTCTTCCGAAAAATTCTAAATTAGTCTTCATTTGTGTACAAATAAAAGCCGCGAAAAGTTTTTTCCAAATATATTTATTTTATATCAAAAAAAAATTCCTGAACTTGAGGCATTTTTTGGGTCTCTGAACGGTAACCTCCCCTTAAGTAAATATAAAAATATATTTATTGTTATTAAATTTTGGTCACTGCAGCATGCTGCATATGAAGAGGCACCTTAAGGGTCTGAACCTGGGCCTGGGCCCGGGACCATAGACTTATATAGATAGACCGGCCCCTGCCGTGAGAGCACGCGTTAGAAGATCGACGGTGCAGACATAGCCGTGGTGGTCGGTTCTCTCTCTCTTCTGATCGCTTCTTCTGAAGCGATCTTCTGATCGGCAGGGGCCGGTCTATCTATATAAGTCTATGCCTGGGACCTTATTCTCGAAAAATATTGCAGTTATGAATAATCACACTTTGCTGCAACCAATACAGCACTTGCAAAGTGTGATTTTCTAGTGACATTCGTGAAATATTGTATGCGGTATTACATGAATGTCACTAGAAAATCACACTTTTGGCTACGTTCCCTTTGGACGCTTCCGTGCTGAAAGCGTCCAAATATGCTCTTTCCAGGCCTTATCGTGATCGGTTTGCCATCTGAAGTCACTGGTGGCAATTCGGTCTCTAATGTAATAAAGGTATTTGTAATAAATGTGAAACGTGAGATTATGACTTTTGGCTACAAAAATACCTCGACAAATTGTCGATCGAGACAAGCAGAGCAAAACGTTAATTCATCCCCGCTCGATCACATTATTGTATATATTGTTTAAGTAAAACGGTAAATCCAAACGAGAGAGTATAATTCTATTGTAGGGCTGTTAAACAGTACACGAGTTCTCTTGAATGATTTGCAATTAAAACATTATCATAAACGCACGTTTAGAAGCATCTCATGTTGTACCTATATGATGGAAGAGCAGCGATAAATGACAAAATACCATAATTTTATAATAAATCGTATTAATGTTTCTTTTCTTTTCTATGTAACTGAAAAATTAACTTTCGTGTACTTTGATATTTTATCTCGTCGAAATGTGACCTCTTACGAATTTAAAATCTTATTTTGTTGCTCAAGTCTTCAGTTTTTTATGCTATACAAGGTGTTACTAAAAGACCGCCCACTAACTACATAGCGGTATTCCTTGTCGAAAACTGAGTCGAAAAGTCCTGAACTACTTTTTTCTATAATGCTTAACAAAGCCGTAAACATTGAGTAAAGTTAGTCCAACCAGCGTCGTTCTTTAGCCGGGCGAACGTCGGTGAGCCGCGCGCCTGATAGTGTGCGTGAGCGCTCCGCCGCGCATCGCGCGGCGGCACGACGGCACGGCCGCGGTCGGCCGCGGCGGTCGCGTTTTGCTTTCGCGCGCGTCGCGTGCAATATTCTTACGCATTGTAATAATAGAAATAATTTTTCCTGCACTAAAAATCACTTTTTACTCTTGTCAGAAGTACCTCCTTGCAGAAATTTTGATAACGGATAAAACTTTCGCCAAGACATAACTATTATTGAGATATAAAAATTTAAACAAATACAAAAAATTATACTGTGTATTTTACAATACAAAAATTTACAATACAAAATTTTACAATATAAAATTTTACAATACAAAAATTATTTTCTAATCCGTTTCGTTAAATATCTTTGCGTTAATTTAATTTAAATTATAACACAAAGCACTTATTGAATCTTTCTACGAGGTTTGCCCATAGTTACTCAGAAGTAATAAATTTTTAAGGGAAATTTACTGTAACAATTAGATATTTAAATAATCTCGTACTTAAAAAAAATACATTAAAAATATTATTAAAAGATAAAGTATTCAAAAATAAAAAAATTTCTTTTTTATATAAAAAAAGATTTATCCTAAGTTATAAATAACGCTATCCAGATGTACAATCTTTTTGAAACTTAAGGCAAATAAGAGCAAACCGCCGAGCGAACAATATTAATTTTTATAGCGAATAATAAATAATAACACGTTTAATAACTTAAAACAAAATACAATACAAACGCTTTAGCCTTAGTTTAGATCCTCTTTATTGTAATATTTCACAATAATCTTAAATCGAATCGTTAACAACGCATAAATAAATATGAAATGTTATCATATTCGTAATACGTAGGTCAGCGGTAAAGATGTTAGAAAAGATTAAACATAAAGTAAATGCGGTCTTTTAAATAAAATAAAATGTAAGCTGCAATTCGTATAAGTTTTTTTATGTTAAATTTACTTACCAGACAGTGTAATAGCAGTGTCATGATGATCTACCGTCTAGTTTCAGTAACGAAACAATGCTTATGAGTTAATATCAGTGTACGGACTGTAGGCCTAGACTTAAGCGTAAGCTGAAATGAGTACAGAAAAATATCATGAAGCATCATATAACAAAGTAACACTCGTAAATAAATAAAAATAAGTTAATGAATAAAACAGACTACAGATGTCAATTGTGTGGAAGTTTTTCGACAATAGGAGAATAATCATTAGAAAGATTTTTTATTTACTAGCTTATTTATTTACTTTATATTTTTTATTTACTAATGTTATTTTGTTATATGATACTTCATGACATTTGTATGTACTCATTTCACCTTGCGCATCAGCTTAAGCCTTCAATCCGTGCACTGATCTTAACTCATAAGCATTGTTTCATCACTGAAACCAGACACGGTAGATTATCACGAGATTGATATTACACTGTCTGATAAGTGAATTTTACATATTTATGAAAAAACTTATACGAATTGCAGCTAACTTTTCAATTTCACTTTATTTAAAACGCAGCAGTTATCACGTAATTTACCTTATGTTCAACTTTTTCCAATAACTTTACCGCTGACCAATGTTTTATGAATACGATAACCACTTTTATTATGCGTCTAAACTAAGATAGAAACGTTTGTATTGAATTTTGTTTTAAGTTATTAAACGTGTTATTATTTATTATTCGCTATAAAAATTAATATTGATCGCTCGGCGGTTTGCTCTTATTTGCCTTAAGTTTCAAAAAAATTGTACATCTGGATAGCGTTATTTATAACTTAGGATAAATCTTTTTTTTATAAAAGAAGAAATTTTTTTTATTTTTGAATATTTTATCTTTTAATAATATTTTTAATGTATTTCCTTTTAAGTACGAGATTATTTAAATATCTAACTGTTACAGTAAATTTCCCTTAAAAAATTTATTACTTCTGAGTAACTATGGGCAAACCTCGTAGAAAGATTCAATAAGTGTTTTGTGTTATAATTTAAATTAAGTTAACGCAAAGATATTTAACGAAACGGATTAGAAAATAATTTTTTATTGTAAAATTTTATATTGTAAAATTTTGTATTGTAAATTTTTGTATTGTAAAATACACAGTATAATTTTTTGTATTTGTTTAAATTTTGATATCTTAATAATAGTTATGTCTTGGCGAAAGTTTTATCCGTTATCAAAATTTTCTGCAAGGAGGTACTTCTGACAAGAGTAAAAGTGATTTTTAGTGCAGGAAAAATTATTTCTTTATTACAATGCGTAAGAATATTGCACGCGACGCGCGCGAAAGCAAAACGCGACCGCCGCGGCCGACCGCGGCCGTGCCGTCGTGCCGCCGTGCCGCCGCGCGATGCGCGGCTGAGCGCTCACGCACACTATCAGGCGCGCGGCTCACCGACGTTCGCCCGGCTAAAGAACGACGCTGGTTGGAGTAACTTTACTCAATGATTACGGCTTTGTCAAGCATTATAGAAAAAAGTGGTTCAGGACTTTTCGACTCAGTTTTTGACAAGGAATACCGCTATGTAGTTAGTGGGCGGTCTTTTAGTAACACCCTGTATACCTACACTTACACTATCGAAAATTTGTCAATCTGTTTATTTTACAAAACGATAGAGAGCCTCCATAGGGAGAGAGTGGCGAAATCGATCACGTGACTTCCCTCTGATTGGCATATAAAACACATTCAAATTGACTTGAACAGACCAAAGAATTGGATGTATTAAAGGAAAAACCGAAAAGCAACCACTCGGTGACACAACGTTATAAATACGTACAATAAGGAGCAAGAATTAGTTCCTTTTTCGGTGTAGATGAGCATAGGTAAGTAGGTGCAGTAAGTGCAACTATCGTTATATCGACTATAAGTCCGGGACACCCGATAAAAACAGCACGTGAAATCCACGTTATTGCTATGTGGATCAGCATCGTGGAATCCATGTGGATATTAAAGTGGACAATCCGCTCAAGAACGGTACTGTAGCCCACGTGGAATGCATATAAAGTTCCACGAATTTTCCACCTAAATTTTAATTTTATTAATGGAGTGGATTTCTTCCACTCCATACATACAAGGTTTTAAGAAGTTTTAAAAACAGAGAAAAGAAATTACAACTAGCAGTAACATGTTAGTTTCTTCGTGTTTAATACTGGATGTAGAGAAATATCGCAGCGGTCACCCATCCAAGTAGTAATCGCATCCATCATTGCTTGACTTTTCTGATCGAACGGAGTAGTAGCGGTGACCTTCTGACTCTGATGCTGCCTTTTTCTCTATAATGCTCTTATTCAATATAATCTTTTGTTTGTAACAAGATATCAACAATTGGGTTTATAATAATTTATTTTTGACGTTATTTGTAAAAAATAACATACTGCACACGCACACACTTTTTGTAACGCAATAAAATTTTTCTATTGATTATCTATTAAATACGTCCCATTTAGCTATATTGTGATTAATAACAATATTTCCTGATTGATAAATCATATACATATGTATATATATTACATCAGTAGAATAATAGAAACATACACGTGAAATCTACATTGATTCGTGGATAAGGTACTTCGATTTGGCGATGGAAAAGAAACGTCGAATCCATGTGGATGAGGTACTTCGATATTGTCGATGAAAAAGAAACGTTGAATCCACGTGGATAACTCGCGGATGATTCTCTATCCACGTAATCCACGTAAATTACGTGGATTTGACGTGGATGTGACGTGACTGTTTTTATCGGGCAGTTCAACCACTTTTTGTTTAAAATATCGTATATTTGTTAATTTAAACAGAGGGAGTCGAAGAAATATCGAGAGAAGAGGTGATTGAAGTAATGAAGAAGCTGAAGATTGGGAAGGCAACAGGAGAGGACGGGATTGAGAACGAGGAGTGGAGATTTATGCAGAAGGATGTAGGTAAAGAATTCCTGAAATTAATTAATAGAATATGGAAAGGAGAAGGCATACCGGAAATTGGAATAAAGGTATGGATTAGTTTAATATATAAAGGAGGAGAGAGAAACGACCCGAAAAACTATCGGGGAGTTACGTTAATGAATACGGCGTACAAAATTTATGCAAGTATTTTAAATGCGAGGTTGGAGAAGGAGGTGGAGAGTAAGTTAAGGAAAGTGCAATTATGCGCTAAACTATGCGGTAAACTATGTAGCGAATAAGGAGCTGAGTAAGAAAAGTGGAAAGGTTTTAGCATTCTTCCTTGATCTTAAGGCAGCTTTCGATAAAGTGGATAAAAAGAAATTGAATAAAATAATGAAGAAGATAGGAATTGAAGATAACTTGAGACGAAGAATAATGGAAACATACAAAGAAACGAAAAATATAGTGAAGATAAGGGATAAGAAGACAGAGGAATTTTGGACAGAAAAGGGACTAAGACAAGGATGCCCGTTGAGCCCAAACCTATTCAATGTATATATTATGGATTTAGAGGAGGAAACGGAAAAAGGACAAGTAGGAGGACTTGTGATAGGGAATTAAAAATTCTGGACAATATCATATGCGGATGACGTGGTTTTAATGGCGACGAGAGAGGCAGAATTGAAGGAAATGATGAGAAGGTTCAAGAGGTATTTGGAGAGAAAGAGTTTGAGTTTGAGTCCAGAAAAATTGAAAATAATGGTGTTTGAGAAAGCTAGGGGAAGAAGGAAGAAAAGGGAGTGGAAATTGGGAGAAGAATACATAGAGGAGGTCAAAGAAGTAAAGTATTTGGGATATATACTACAGAAAAATGGAGGAGCGGAGAATCATATAAAAAATAGGCTGAAAGAAGCTACAATAGCGATGAAGAGGACATGGATCATAGGAAAGGAAATATTTAAAGAAGATTTTAGAAGAAGGATAAAAATGTTCGAGTCACTGGTAGAGAGCGTAGTATTATATGAAGCTGAGATATGGGGGTGGATATACGAGGATAGATTAGATGTGATAAAAGCAAAGTATATTAAGGGGATCCTGCAGTCGTCTGTAGAACTCTGTTTTACCCTTTTTTTTTTGGGCGGATAAATCTTTGAATTGGCTTTACAGAATCAAAAACCCTTTTACACAATTAAAGTACGCATAAAAATGAAGGGCGCTCTGGACAAGTATTTATCAAAATCGAAAAAAAGTTAAAAATCTCACTTATTTTTGGCACGTACAGCTGTCGCCTAACGACAATAATTGATGATTACAAAAATTGTACAGTTAATTCATGCAAAAGGGTCCCAGCGCGCGCTAGGGACAACATGTAGGAACAATATCATGCAAGTAGAACTAAGATTCAAAGCGTAAAAAAAAAGATTTATCCGCCCAAATTTTACAAATGCAAATACACAAGCAGAATGACAAGAAAAGCAGTGTTGCGTGAAACAGTAGTGTCCGGATCTTGTCAGAGATGGCGCTGCCTGCAATCTGACAAGGACAGATATATCGTATAGGTATCCGTTAGACAAGGACAGGTATAGCACGGTAATACAGAAAACATAGTAAACGATTGAAATTATCGATTATTTTTAGTTCCGTGCTAGATCGTGGCGCTGTCACGTTGGAGTTTGCCTGTCACTGCAGGATCCCCTTAAATAAATTTTAGGATTGGATAGAAAAACCCCGAATTATATAATATCAGAAGAAGCCAAAATAAAAGGAAACAAAAGTGAGGGCAATACGGAGGGCTGTGAGGTATGAGGAGAAGGCAAGACAGTCAGAAAAGAAAATAGTTCAGGCATGCATAAACGATCTAGATAGGAACAGGTCAAGGAAAGAGGAAAGTAATTGGGAGAAGAAGAGAAGGGAACTGCTAGAGAGGGCAGGAATGGAGAAGGAACAGCTGAGGAGAGAAATGGAGGCTGAGGACCAGGAGGCGGCAAAGAATTTCGTAAAGAGAATAGAGGAAAAAGAGAAGGAGAAGAGACAAATAAACGAGTCAAAGATGCAATAGTAACTATAAAGAGATCTTAACAGAGGAGTTACCAAAGTATTTACTAGGAAAAAAGAAGAAAAAGGATATAATGTTGATAGCCAGATACAGATGCGGGAGTGAGGTAAAAGGCACTCAACATTGGAGAGAGGAAGAGGATAGGAGATGTAGAATATGCCAAAGAGAAGAATAGAACATAGAACATATACTAAAAGAATGCGAAGCGACAAAAGGCGAGATACAGATAGAAGAATTTTTTAGGAGAAGAAGAAAAAGGATTAGGAGTAATGAAATGGATAGGAAAGGTTAGAAGAGAGGCAGAGAATAGGGATAGGATAGATGGAGAGGAGTAGGAGGGGACATTGGAGGATGGTTATGGGAGTTAGTTAGGATGATCCAAGTAATGTATGGTATATATATGTTTGTAAGGTCGCCCCCAGATAGAACAGGACATCAAATGACGGCATAATGTCGTAATAATGCCTTCTTAGTGACGGCAACACGTCAAGTTTCCGTCACTAAAACGGCATTTTTACGGCATTTAATGTCACTGTGCTATCTGGGTCCAATGGCCAGGATTAATGGAGATTAAAGGAATAGATTGTGAAAGTTTTGGGATTGTTTCCTGCAAAAACGCTTTTCAAAACCCGTGAAGGGTATGAAATAAACAATACAATATATATATATTAGAGTGGTCCTTACAAATGGTAATTTCGAATTTTGACTGCTCAAACGGTTCGAAAAGCTTGAAATACATAAAAAAAAATTTGTGCAAAAGCGCAGCTTTCTATCTCAATTTTAACACGTGCCGCAGAGCACTTGAATTTTCCTATTAAAATCAAATAACAAATGATTTTAGTATGAATGCAATAGTGATCGGAAAAATTTGAAACTTGGCAATTTTCTTACCTATAGTTGTACCTATCTTCTGATATTTTTATAAATTTTTATCTACATATTTCAGGTTGCTAGTGGTCGATAAAAATATATTTTTTTTAAATTTTTTAATCAAATAGCAAATAATTTTAGTATGAATGCAATAGCAATCGGAAAAATTTGAAACTTGGCAATTCTCTTACCTGTAGTTATACCTATTTTCTGATATTTTTATAGATTTTTATTTATGTATTTCAGGTTGCTAGTGGTCAATGAAAATATATTTTTTTTAATTTTTGGAAAATTAAAGGAATCTTGTTTATTTATTTATTTTTATAATTCTGTTTATATATATATTTATTTATTTGCAGTCTTAAATAAGAATTCAATACTTTTACAAAATTATTTATCTCAAAAATCTTTCATGAGTGTCTCCTTTTTCGCATCGGGATATTTTTTTTATATAATAGTCAACATGTTTGCATCACAGTTTTATCAATGTCAAAATTATACAGGATATAATCCTGCCAAAATATAAAAAAAATGGCTAGAAATATAATTTATTTAATTTTTTACAGTTACAAGAAATTATTCTCATCGACCTCTAGCAACCTGAAATATATAGATAAAAATCTATAAAAATGTCAGAAGATAGGCACAACTATAGGCTACAGGTAAGAGAATTGCCAAGTTTTAAATTTTTCCGACCGCTATTGCTTTTATACTAAAATCATTTGCTATTTGATTAAAAAATTTAAAAAAGAATTATTTTTATCGACCACTAGCAACCTGAAATATGTAGATAAAAATCTATAAAAATATCATAAGATAGGTACAACTATAGGTAAGAGAATTGCCAAGTTTCAAATTTTTCCGATTGCTATTGCATTTATACTAAAATCATTTGCTATTTGATTTTAATAGGAAAATTCAAGTGCTCTGCGGCACGTGTTAAAATTGAGATAGGAAGCTGCGCTTTTGCACAAATTTTTTTTATGTATTTCAAGCTTTTCGAACCGTTCGAGCAGTCAAAATTCGAAAGCATTTTTAAGGACCACGCTAATATACGGGTGTACCAGACTTAACGTACCACCCGTTAATGGTAGATTGCTGAGATCATTTGGAGACAAAAATCTTAATGCCAAAATGTCGAGGCTGCTACAGTGTTTAAACGAGAAAGGTTCAAAGTTTACTAGTGTGCTTGTCAAAATTTTACGCATTCAGGGACGTCGCATGTCAAAACAACTCTTCCACACTTTACTCAACTCGATAGAAATATTTGAAACTATTATTCACTTTATTTCTTTGTACACTGTTCGCAAGACCGATGAATATCGGGATGACAATTTGGCAGCCTCGACATTTTGGCATTAAGATTTTTGTCTCCAAATGATCTCAGGAATCTGCCATTAACGGGTGGTACGTTAGGTCTGGTACACCCGTATATTAGAGTGGTCCTTAGAGTGGTCCTTTCCAGCGTAAAGACATCGTCGATCGCGCGAGCTAACAATAAGTGAGACTTGAATTATCCCACGTTTGACAGCTTGAATTTGCCTCGCGCGCATCGTGAATTGTAACTTGTCGCGGAACCACGTGTCGTCGGAGCGGAGGTTACCCTGGTGGTTACTCTGGTGGCCGACGGAGGTTGCCACATTTTTTTTGCAAATATGAAACATTGCAAGCACGTACTTTGTGTTTTTCTTTTTTTAAATAAAATTTTAATATTAACCCTCTCTTGTCACCCGAGCCGTGTTTTTGGCAGGCAAATATTCTAACCTATTTTAAAAGTGTTTTATCTTATTTTAAAGTGAAGATACAGGAGTTTAAAAAAAATACTTTTTTTACAATTTTTTTTTTAGTTTTGCAAGACAATCTTTACATTTGCAAGAAAATCGGTCTATTAACAGAATTGGCATGTTTTAAACAATTTGTTTAAAACTGTCTGATTAAAACTAATTTAAAACAGTGGACACTGTTTTAAAAATTTTTGTTTTAAACAGTTTTAAACTACTACTTAAAACTGTTTAAAATATTGCAATTAAAAACATGTAATTATTTAGAAAAAATTGCAAAAAAAACAAAAACTAATAGATGTGTATGTTGCAAAAATGTTTTTGTTTCAGTTTTTTATTTAGTTTCTTATCTATATTATTTATGTTGCATATAAATATAAAGATATATGTATATACTAAAATAAAAATTAAAAATGATAAGATGGGTATTATTCTATTACTTTAGCAGAATATTTATTTTAAGATATTAAATAACAGTTATCACAATAAAGAATACTTAACTTATTGTTAGTAGATATTGAATGACTTTACATTTACATTTTAGCAGTTTAAAATAATAGTACATAGCAGGTACATTTTAGCATTTTAAAGTAATAGTGTATAGCAGGTCAGTAGTTCGTAGTTGTAGTTAATGATATTTAATATATGTATAATAGGTGCTTTGGTATCTTTCCTATTCTTATTAAATTAAGTAATCTCATAATTAACTCTTAACATAAATTGTAAATTAAAAAAATTAAAAACCTCAATTTTTTCCTTTTTATCTAAAAACTACAAACTATAAAAAAATTAATCATAACACATTGCATTTTAGGCCTATTGCAAATAATAAATAAAATAACGTCAATCCGTAAAATAAAAAAGGAAGTAAACATTTAAGTACAAAAAATGAATGGTAACGCTTACATATTGCAATTGCATTGCAGTCATTGCATATAATGCATATCAAGTATATTTTTTATCTACTTTTAAATTTAATAACTTAAAATAATAAAATATATACAATAAAGAATATAGTTTTATATATATTAATAAAGAATAGAATAGTAGTTTTTTCTATTACTCAACTAAAAAATACTTTTTTAAAAGATTAGATTATAATTATTAATTATACAGACTCAGTCTCAATCTCATGTTCAGTTTGATCAACTTCACCTTTTTTGTTGAGTGCCTTCAAAATTGTTACTAATTTTGAAGCTTTTTCTACGCCTAATCTGTTTCTCAATTTTGTGTGCACTAAATCAAAAGCTGAGAACAGCCTTTCTATGCCAGCAGAAGAAGCAATTGCTGTATGGAGTTGTGTTATCAAGTCAAACGTTACAATATTGACATTATTTTTTAGCGCAAGCCACCATGTTATCGGCTTAACATTATTAATAGATTTCTCATAAAAAAGATAATTTTTGAACGGAGAAGTTTTTGCTCGATAAGACATTACGTCAGGCATAGCTGCAGGGTGGTACAAATTGACATATTCCATTGCTTCATCTATTTGTTCTTGGCTTAACTGAGATCCTCTAAATCGATGATCTAGCAAATTTGCTAAATAATGTGCAGGCGTCATTGCCATTTCGAAACGCTGCAGAACACAATCAAGATCAGACTCCAAAAAATTGTTCTGTTTAAAATTGTTTATTATTTCTCTGGCCTCACCAATTGTACAGCAATCTCGTAGAATTTTGTCTAAAGAGACTAAAATTACTTTTAGTTTTTCCAAATAATCCGTTGCTTTGATTTTTAAATTCATATTGTTAACTTTGGATGAAATATCCGAGCTAATTGCTACTCGATTATCAGTGCAAACTTTAGACAAAATATGCCAGTTACTAATGTATGACTCCAGACAATCGGCCAAAATATTCCATCGAACATCTTGTGGTATCACTAAAGCTTTTCCACCTGCTTTTTTATACTTAGCAGCGGCAAAATGCGTGTTCCGAAAGTATTTCATAATTTTTTTTATGTGTCCTTTGATTCCTGGAATCTTAATGTCGTGTGCAAGAAGATTTAAAATATGTGCGGAGCATCCATAAGTATTGACATTATTACTTATGGATGCTCCGCACATATTTTAAATCTTTTTGCATAGATCAAAGCTATCAAGTGTTTTCTTTGCTTGTTTAAAACATGCTTTTTTTGTTTAAAACATGTTTTTTTTATACCTTAGTTTAAAACACAAATAAAACATAAAACATTGTTTTAAACAAAAAAAAAACAATGTTTTTGGTTTAAAATAAAAGAAACATGTGTTTTGCCAACCTTGTCCATTAATGAATGAGTAGTTCGCCGACAGACAGACAGACGAACAGACGAACAGACGGACAGAGATTAGAGACTTATTATATAGGATATATACTCTGAACAAGCATTAATATTTAATTTCTTTTTGATTATTTAATTTAATTTTTTGTTTGTTTATATTACTTTGCCTTTTTGTCAATATTCTAATATGTTTTAAAAATAAAACATTTCTAACAAAAAAAAACAGTAATTTTATTTGTACCAATATTTAGTTTTAGTGATACATAAATAATAATTGTTTGTTTGAATTAAAATTTATACTATTCAAATTACTACAATTACTATTACTATTGAACTATTATTATTATTATTTGACAATATAATGTAATAATATCATTTATAATGTTATTTGTATTATTTGTACAAATGATAAATAACGAATAGATATATATTATTTAAATAATTACGTAGATAAAAATTTATTTAAATTGTCGTTTAATCGAATAAATTGTTAACTGAATAAAAAATTATTTATTATTAACGAATAAATTATTAACCAAATAAGAATAATTGTCATTTACGAAAAAATTATTAACCAAATATAAAAATTTATTTACAAATAAATCATGCTTTACCTCTCTTTCATTTGTATCTATTATTCGAATAACATTTTGCCCATCTCTGCTCTGTATATGAACATTCGAGCACATTCGAGACAGACTTTGGTAATTATGTCGCGATGCGTGAAGAATTAAGAAAGTACGTTATCAACGTGAATATTCATCCAGACACATCCATGTAGGCTGCTAAATATAAAGCGACATCATGGTTAAAGCTTACTTATAAGTGCTTCATTAACGAATCTAACATAATATTATTGCTAAATAAATGATATTTGTGGTCAACATACTTGCGAATTGTAACGACTATAATCTTCCCGTTTCAGCACGATTTGAACACGTGTCGTCAAAGCAGACAGAAGAATTAATGAGAGCGTTTTGCACAGAGAGAAATGTGAAAATCAAGGTGAAAATTCACCCAGCCACAGCCACGTGGACTGCTATAAATACAAAGCGACATCGTGGTTAGAGCTTACTTATTAACGAATCTAACTTAATATTTTTGCTAAATAAACGATATTTGTCGTCAACATACCTGTGAATTGTAACCAATTGTTTCAGCGCAATTTGTACAGAAATCGTAAGAGCAGAGAGAAGAACGAGAGCGAATTGCACTTGCACAGGATATGAGCCGTAAAAGCAGAGACTGAGAAACGCCAGAGACAAGAACAAAAACGGCTTCTGCTTCTTGTTAAATAGTAATGGCTCCCACCACTGGGGTCGATTTGGCTGGTGGAATCCGATTGACCACGTCGCCAATTGACCGATAAAAATTTCTGATTGGCTGGTCCAGTGGACAAACTTCCCGGCCCAGGCACCAGGGGCTATGAGTAGCTGTGGTCAATCGCAACGTGGTCAAACGGGACGCTCTCGCTATATGTAGAAAGAAATTATAGTAACTAGCTCAATTTCCCTTCTTGAACGTGAGGTCTTATATGGACAAAATTTTTGTAAGACTAAAATTTAAAAAAGGTCTTTTTCAGTTAAATTACTTATATAATTTTTTTAAATACGTAATATATATGTATGAATATTATAATTTTTATTAAACTTTGTACTTATACAAAATAATGTTTCATATTATAGATGTATATAATGATGATAGTATAATGATAATAGTATAATGATGATTATAGATGTATATAATTTTGTGTGGCAAGTGTGGAAAACAACGAATTATGGCTGCGGTCCATTTGACGCTCAAAATGCTTCGAAGCATTCCTCTTCTCTTTTCTTTCAATGAAGAAAAAAGAAGAAGAAGAACGCTTCAAAGCATTTGTAGCGTCAAGTGGACCGTAGCCTATATATATGTCGCGCGTGAAGTTGCCGCATGAGCCGAAGGCTTATGGTGCATTCACACGAGTACGGGATTGTGCCGGACCGACGCTCCTCATGAAGGCCGCCAGACTGACGCAGGTAAGCAGAGTCAAAGAGATAGAGAGGACTTGTTCATCAACGAATAACGCGAAACAGTATTTCTCGCGAAGCCTGCAGTTTAAAGTTACTTAAAAATCATTTTATAAAA
This sequence comes from Leptothorax acervorum, assembly GCA_035220615.1. Taxonomy (NCBI): domain Eukaryota; kingdom Metazoa; phylum Arthropoda; class Insecta; order Hymenoptera; family Formicidae; genus Leptothorax; species Leptothorax acervorum. The sequence goes on from JASTWQ010001016.1 coordinate 14,494, forward strand.
AGAAAGGAAGAGTCTTTATCCAAAGACGTTCCATTTTTTTTTTTGTCAAACCTTCAGAAGTATTTTTTAAAATATATTGCAAAATAATTATTACTCTCGAGTTTCCTCAAATTTATGACTATGCTCGACAAACAGCATTACATATTAGGTACACGGAAAAAAATAAAGTTACTTCAATTAAACGTCGACGTCACGGACTGCCACAAACATAAACAGTTAATTCAATTATATATTATTTAAAGAACACCGCACAGATATTAATAAAAGAGCTTTGTCACCATCAGTCATATCCTGTTATAGATTAGAAACCAATCACAATTTTAACTGGGATAACGTGGAAATTTTAGACCAAGAACCCTCTTAAAAAAAAGTATTAATATCTGAAATGATATACATTAAACGTCAATTTGCCGGTCTAAATAAGCAGAGTGATACCGCTCTTTTATCTGAGGAATACCTTCCGGTTTTAAATTTACTCACGACCAATTAGCATATCTTATATCCCCACTTTTCCTTTCCCCTTCTTTCCTGTATTATCATATAACATACGTTGTCCTAAAAATCCAAACGTCATAAGTCACACGTCTACCTATCTGCTCAGTGCCTAGACCACAATATCCTATTATAATAAACACCATAGGCCTCGCGTGAACACATTAGTTTATGTATGTATTCCTATAAATACGTAAATAAGTATAATTCGATTGACTTACACAATTTTATAATTTAATAACAGTTTACTCTTTACTCCGACATAAAATAATATCGACTATAGACGAATATGTATGTTAAAATTAGTTATTAAATTTATGAAATATTATAGATTGCGTTTCATTTATTAGTGGCATTTTGTTATGTGATTAAATAGTTTGATTATTGTACTGTTAATACACTGAGGATAAACATACTAAGGGCCGAAACGTTTATAATATTCATCTGTCTGTGTCGGCTCTGTGCCCTTTTATTATATCGTTTGATTTTTAATCAGTTGAGCCATTTAAGATTATAAATATGCATAACTATTAAGAAAGTTTATTTATACTAGTTACGATATGATTATTTAGTATAGGTAATACAAAATAATTGTAACAAATTTTGTATACTAGATGTACTAGTCTAAAAGTTTTTGTTTCACATAAATGCTAGCTATATTTAATTTAATAGATTAATATTCTTGTTTTTATTATTATGTAATTATTAGCTCTTATCGGTTAACAGTTTGCACACACTAGATGGATAATAATTATCCAAAATTATTTGACCTTATCCCATGCAAAATCATGATTATTATCCAACCTGTGGTCAGTGATGACCGAGTGCTGTGACGTGTGTCTGTTGATATGATTGCGATGCTCAGTAATACGAGTTTTAAGTTGTCTACAAGTCTGACCAAGACATAAGAAGCAGTTATAACTGCGCACTAATAACCGCGCCTGGCTCTCATTTGGCCCGTTTTTTCCTAATTTATAATATATATTGTTGCGCTGGCCGCACGGAAGCGCCCGTCTCGTTCTTACTCGCACTCGCGCAGGCACACGCGCACTCCCGGTCTCGCAAAATGAAGCGGACTTGTATTAGAAAAAGAAGTAATTTATTAGCAAGATGCAGCTCGGCTTGCGAAACGTCGGCTGTCAAGCTCAGCTCGAAATCTGAAGAGCGACCATCCAAAACAAGCCGGTTGTCAAGGGACGATCTTCGACTTCAGCTCGTGCAACGGGTGTCTCAGCGCGGGCGCAACAATATTATTAAATTATTCTATTTTTTAAATAATATATATTATTTAAAGATATATACATTTTTATTAATATGTATAAATGTGTATATACTCACGCTTTTTATATTTTCTACAACGAATTTAATTGTCGAGTCTGCATCTTTGATTCACGCACACTTGCAAATCCATCTACTTGCAATGAAGATTTTCTTCAGTCATTTTTCTATTGTATATTGTATAAATAAAGCTGAAAAAAACCTTTAGGGAAAGTATCGTATCTTACTCGTATTTGTCTAATTATAATCAATACTTAATTTTATATGAACATTGATGTTTATATATTATCGCGATAGTAGTTCACAACTATTTGATCAAACTCCGATTAATCCTTCCATTCTGCGACATTTAGAAAGGAGAAATTGAATTATTTTTAAATTATTTATATTTTTATTGAGATTAGGTACTAACAAAGGGATGGTAATTATTTAGTATAGGGAAACCAGCTCCAATCATCTTAACCTTTTTATATGTTGTCAAGGACATGTCTCCGAGTAACTTTTCCTTATAACTTAACCGGCGGTTATTGCTTATTAAAAAGTTATTAACAAATAAGTTTAGAAAATATAAATATGTACTCGAGAAAAAATGGGTATTGATGTGGTCATAAAATATATAATTAGATATAAACAGATCTGATAACATATGAATTTTATATGATTATATATGATCAGATCCAAAAATTGGCGCGATATGATCATATCTGTTTACAATTATATATGACCAGACTTTACTATATATATGTATATGACAACAGATCTGGTCAAATATGATTATAATAATATAATTATATTTGACCAGATTTCTTCATATTTAATATATATGTTACAGTTAAAATCCGAAATCCGTCAAAACCCGAATTTAATAAGAAATTCTAGTTTTTTAACTAACAATCAGTGAGAGATGTTATCCCTAATTATTACTGCAATGCTACCTCTTGCACTGTTCTGCGGGTGTATGGTGTGGCATTTGACTAGGAAAATAGTACTTGAACACAAAAATAAACGGGCAAAACCCATTTGACCAGGCAGATAGCATTTGTCTAGTTAAAAGCTATTTTACTAAAATAACTATTTGCCTACGACATATGTATACTTTTCTATACCAACTGTTCTCTGCTTTAGCAAAAAGACTGTTCAATACACTAACGATTTGCTGCTTTAAATGACTTTTTTCCAATAAAATATACTAAAAAAAGCACTTAGAGCCAACGCGCGGTAATTGATGGCGTAATATCTTAATTTTTTCTCACTGCATCCCGTCTGCCAAAAGAAGGGTACTGTTATCAGTTTGATTGACAGGGTTTTTTTGTTATTACACCCTAATTTTCACGGGAAAAATATTCAATTGTCTATCCAGATACTGTTGAATAATGGTTACCCGTTAGATTTCATATTTAAAGTATTCCGCGAACGCCTTAAATATCTTTTCACTAGTAATATAAAAGATAAATCGAATAAAAAACAGAGTAAAGCTAAGACTCCTTTTTTCACAATTCCGTACATTCATTCAATAACAGAACAATATAAAAACATAACTAAAGATCTGGACGTCAAACTTTCATACTACAGTCTTAATAAAATAAGAAACTTCATAAAAGTACATAAAGACACCTTCCCTGACTCATCTCGTTGCAACGTGGTATACAAAATTAATTGCATTAATTGTGATGCATCATATGTGGGCCAGACGGGAAGATAATTGCAGACGAGAATAAAGGAGCATCGTTCGCACATTAGAAGGAGTACTAGGTCTCATTCTGTTTTGACGGACGACAGATTGGAGTGCAATCACGATTTTGATTGGAATGAGGTTGAAATCCTAGATAATGAACCATATTTTAATAAAAGACTAGTATCTGAAAGGATAAATATCAAAAGACAAACTAAAGGTTTAAATTTGCAGACGAACACGGAGAATTTACCGGACATATATTTAAATGTTATTGAAGGTATTTCTAAACGTTAAATTTGCTATGTTTATTGATTATTTTTGACAAGTCTACGATATGTTCTTTATTCGTCCCCATATGTAACCAGGCATTTTCTCTCGAAACATTGAAGTGACAAGTACTTTCGTTTTAATCATGTACCATTGTCTGTTATAACGAGAACCTTTTGGACAACACATTGTAAGTTACTGCATATTTCATCTTTACTGATACGCGTACGCTTTGTATTTGGCGGATGTTACTCCAAATTTTGCCACACTGGTATCCTGCACGTTACATTCTATAATGGACAAGAAGCCGTTACATTGTCATCTTTCTTTTGAATCTGAGGATACCTGGAAGTACTTCGGAGAATGCATCTGTGAACACTCAAGCGTGGGATACAATGCGTTTAAGGTCTCCATAACACTTAAGACTACGTCATCTCATTCTAGAGTACGAGGTTACGGTTTTTTTCAATAACGGTACTCATTACATTTATGACTGCGTTGCGTGATATTTGATTTCTACCACGGCAGTAATGCGAAGTATTTATGACTGCGTTTGCGTACTATTTTTTTTGTGATATTTTATTTCGACCACGGCAGTAATGCAAAGTTTTTATTTTTGACTTAAATGTTATTGTTTTCTACGCTGAAGAGGACTCAAAAAAGAGTCGAAACGTTCTTTTTAAATTACATGTAAACTTATTGAATAAATTATAATTGCGCATCAATTACCGCGCGTTGGCTCTAAGTGCCTTTTTTAGTATATTTTATTGAATTTGAGAGCCTTCACATTTCTTTTGACTTTCTTTCGTTCATACATGTACTATGTACACATATATATTAATTGTTTATGCCTTTTAATACTCAAAATAACTGCTATATTCTTCAAATTTTTTTGTTAATAACTTTTTAACGAACAACGGCCGACGACTAAAACCTTTTGATTGTTGTTCAGGGTCATGACCTTGACAATATATGGTCAATATCAAGGTCAATATCAAGGTCAAGGTCGTCGGAGAGTGGTCCGTTATTCTAAATAATTACCAAATATTTTTACCTGTTAGGCCCACTGTCTACGGAGAGTCGCTGCATAGACGCGTCAGCGTAGCATATTTGAAATGACGATACGCCTACGACAATGTTCTTTCCACGAAGCGTACTCTAAGCGTATAATAAGGGTAGAAAAATTTACTTTGGTTTATTTAAAAAGATGAGCGATGATAAGGACATAATGTTTTATACAATTATATTCAACGGCGTAGAAATAGAAAAAGATACTGGCTACATCGACGTTCGTGTAACAACACAAACTGCGTTCCAATATTCACTGATAGTACTGAAAATATATGATATACATAACGTAAACTATAAATTTTTAATAATTAAAGTAATTTAAATTGACCGTGACTGGCAATATATAACGTCTTTCCGATATGAACATTGAAAAACTGTGAGCCAACTTGGTTTGTCGGATTCACACAGCACATTTTCGGATCAATCGTCAAGACATGGTCGAAATTAATAATGTTTTGACGATTGATCCGAAAATGTGCTGTGTGAATCCGACAAACCAAGTTGGCTCACAGTTTTTCAATGTTCATATCGGAAAGACGTTATATATTGCCAGTCACGGTCGATTTAAATTACTTTAATTGTTATTCTATACTGGCGAAAGAAATTTATTATTCTGTTTATAAATTTTTAGTACTGGCAGTGAATATTAGAACGCAACCACAGTTGAATTGTGGTAAGAGTTTGGTTATGCTTTACATAAAATATTTTGAAATTTGGCGCTTTAGGTACCGAGAACATGTGCGTCGCGAGTTGTACGCCCGGCGACCGACAACGCCGTACGTCGGTCTTCATGACAAAAGGATGCAGCGACGAAAACGCTACATTGCCTCTTCGTTGACAGATGTCCATTGCTTTACATTGGTCGTTGCATGAAAGCGTACAGGATAAAGCGTAGAATATCTAATACGCGTCTATGCAGCGACGCCTCCGTGGGTGTGGGCCTTAATCAAAGCACACCTAGAGTCTTTATCTCCAATCTTGGAAAAATATTACAATTTCAAAAATACGAAGTCCTGGTCACAAAAGCAATCTTTTTGCAAGAATCCAGTGATTTTCCGTCGTCTTTAGGCACAAAAAATACTACTCACATAGTCATTAGTTGACACAAAAGAAAAGTCAAAATTTGTTGCCTATAGTGTAATTGATGAGCATTACAAGGACGAGTTAGAAAGTTAAATGAAAGAAAGAGAGAATATCGGAGGAAAGCGGAAAAATTTTTTTCGGAGAACCTCCAAAATCAATAAGAAAACAATTACTCAGAGATTTTTACCTGAAGGTTACTCTTAGCATGTCTCTCTCTTTCTCTCTCTCTCTCTCTCTTTCTCTCTCTCTCTCTCTCTCTTTTTCTCTCTCTCCCTCTAGGGTCCATTCTTCATTTCTTATTCTTATAATAGATAGGTACTTCGGAACGCGAAGAAGCTGAGCAAAGCTTTTTAAGAAAAAACCATCGACACATGCTGAGAGTGCCTTCAGGTAAACATTTCTGAATATTAACTGACAATGAGCCTCTAGAGACCGTACACGGAGCGGAGCACGTTTACAACATGTGGAGACAGTGGAGAAAATTAACTCTGTCCACTTATTAACTAAAATATGAATAAATCTAAATAATTGAATATAAATAATTTAAAAAAACACTTTATATATAAATTAAAAATATATATTATATGTCTATATATACTCTTTATATTTATCCACATTGCGTCTCGCCGTCGGCGTCGCTCATCGCGTTTAACGCGATGTACATATATGTATATGCTATCGCTGCGCATAAACTTGGCTCAAGACGCTATTGTGTCTCTTGATTATTTTATAATTAAAAGGTAAAGTTACTAACTAAATTAAATAAGGAATAGGAAAAGCGAAAATGATAGATATCCACTCTATGGCCAATTCGTTTTTTATTAAAAAATTATCTATTATTAATTTAGAAAGATAACTTATTGTTAGCCAACAAAAAATAAATAAATTAATATTTATGTTATTTGTTTTGGACAAATTATTCTGATAGTATACGTTTTACTTTGATAATTATAAGTACACATAGCAGAATAAAAGAAAAAAGTTACTTTTGCAATAACATGAATTATTTTATTGTATATCTATTGTGTAAATGGACAACAAACATATTGTTACACAACGAAAACTTCTAGAAAGCGATGGAACCTCGATACCGATCAGCGATTTTATCTCTTGGTTTTCCCGGGCGTTTTTTCGGGAATTTCGAGATTGCTTACTCGCGATGTACATAGAACCTCGATATTTCATTTACCGATTACCGATTTTATCCTTTGGTTTTCCCGGGCGTTTTTTGGGAATTTCGAGATTGCTTATTCGCATGTAACGTAATTCGTTGTCTTCCGCAAATGCCACATACTTACAATATTTTTTGTAATGCCTGTTGCGAAAGTTCGATTTTCGGATATTTCACTTATCGATCAGCGACTTCATCCCTTGGTTTTCCCGGGCGTTTTTTCGGGAATTTCGAGATTGCTCGCTCGCGATGTACATAAAAGAACAAAGTTAGCCGTATATATACATAAAGGAAAAATTGTTATCATTTTACAATTAAAGTAATCTGAAAAATATGGTAGATATATAACTGAATACAAATTTAAAATGTTCAAAGTTTGATAAAAAACAATGAATAGTTGCATAATATAACTTTTGTCTGATTTTCCGTTTTACTATTTGTTTAAAAATAACATAATTTTATGTACTTATACTATATGCAACTTCCTGTTTGTAATATTCATATACTACTTTTATAATACATCTCATATAGGTAATACATACATTTTCTTTATCTCTCCCTCTCTTCTTCACTTCTCTCATACAGTTCCTCTTTCCCTCGTTCCCACTAATGCAAAAATAATGTATGCTATGTATGTTTTTTGACACTATCATAATTTATATAATATATATGCGTGTGTTCCAAGAATTGAGATTAAATTTTTTCCTTTTTAATTAAAATCAAATAGTCGATATAAAAAAATATTTTGTATATAGGTATATTTAACTCCTTGTAGTTGTAGCATGCTTGAACATTAGTATTTTGTTCTAGATTGTGATATTTAAATTCAAATATATACGAGTATATACTATAACTGCTTTTATATTCTTAATATTTTTAGTCTATATGTAGATCTTAAAATATTAAACAAAATTATTAAATAAAGGCCTAAAAACTTTTATCTATTTTATATCTACATTATGCAAAAGAATAAGTAATAATATTTTTTTTTAAAAATAGATAATTAATCTATAAAACGCTGTTATAAGTAGTTGCTCCTGTTTAAAATCATGTAAAACTATATACGAAGAAATACTATGCTTAAGTTAAATCTGATTTCCAAAATAAGAACAAAGTTTTATCCTATGCAAATGTTGTATCGCAATGTATTTAAACATTAGAAATATATAATATTAAAAAATTATATTCGGAACATTTTCTTACACCTTATACATATATTGCATAATTTTTTTAATTTAAAAAAATTTTATCAAGAGACACGGTAGTGTCTCGCGCCAAGTACGCGCGGAGCGAGACAGCCGTGGCTCTATATACGCGACGCGACGAGTTGCGAGTACCCGAGATTTTTAGATCTCGATAACCAGTGAACGGATCAAGTTCTAACTAGGCTTATCGTAAAGCTTGGACCAAATTTATATAATAAAAGTGTTTTTATATTTCCGCTACGTGCCCTACGAGCGGAGATATTACGATGCATTACGATGCAAATTCCGATTCTGAAAATTTTCATTTAAGATACGTCCATTCTCCGTTTGCTGTGTTCGCCACGGCGCACGAGTCGAATTTTCTTGTGGCGTTCATACCCTTGCCGTTATGCGGCGCTCTAGTCTCTACGCGTAGAGAATAGAGATGATGCGTTAGTTCGATCGATCGGTCACATGTGAGGTGACGAGTAAACATAACCGTAAAGTGGATAACGTGCAGTGATAACGTGCAATCTATCGTAAGTAAACTATATTGTGCGTGATAATAAACTCACGCTCTCTCTCGCTCGCTCGCTCGCTCAATCTCGTCTCTTACGAGCTAAAGTGAGGTTATTTATATTCTCTAAATAAATCGCGTTCGCGAGAGAGATCGATCGAGTCATCGTTATCACACGCGTCGAAGTGAGTGAGGTTAACGTGTCATGTCACATTATATTGACACCGCAGAGAGGATTGATTCGCACAATCCTTTGGGCTTATAAATACAGTACTCGCTCTGCTTTCATATTGATTATTAATTATTCAAAAAAAGCAATTATGTGTTTTCTATACGCGTCAATTGATTTATCTCATTATTCAAGTATTAAAGTATTAAGATTAAGATGCATTAACGTATTAAGATAATGAAATGTTTTTCATATGCATATACATATATAATAAAACTATATATATTTCAGTTTGACTTAAAAACAAAAAACTTTCCTAAGAAGCACAACATGTGAAGGCATTATGGCTGAAGATTTTTATGTCGGTACTGTAATAATAATATTTTCGAGATGCATCAAAATTACGGGTTACGCAGATGCCTGTACCAAAACTAAATTAGAAACGCAACTACAAAAGTAAGTAGACAAATAATTTATTGTATATATATGATTTCTTTAGTATTTATATTTGAAACCAGATGTAAATATTTTTACTCAATTAACATAATTTTACTCTTCCAGGGTTTTTGTACTTTTGAAACCAGATGTTATTGACAAAATAAGTGACATATTAAAAGCCATTATAAATTACGATTTTTATATCATAAATATAAAAATGATAAGATTAATTCCAAACGATATTACAGAATGTTGTCTTGTAAAAGACGAAATGGAAAAGACGTAAGTTAAATTTTGAGTTATTAACCGTATCCTAAAAGTAAACCGTTTATTATTTTTTAGTAAATTTTAGATATTGTAGCTATGAAAGTTTATTTCTAGGTGTACCATATTATAAATTATCTTATATCTGGCCCTGTCGTTGCTTTAGAATTATTAGGAGGAAATGGTACAATGAGATGGCAAGAACTGGCAGGCCCAGAAGATAGTAAGCATGCTCGTTCAACAGCAGCATCTTCATTAAGAGCTTGCTATGGAAAAGACGAGATACATAATGCTGTATATGGATCTAAAGATACAGAAACAGCAATGCAGGTACAAATTCTAATGTACAATAGTTAATCTAAGAACATATATCTTGATCTAATATCTGATTGGATATTTTCAGGAATTGAAATACTTCTTTCTTGACTCAAAAAGTAAAAATAAAGGTTTAAAAAACACTGCAACTCTACAAAACTGCACCTGTTGCATTATCAAGCCACATGCCGTACAGGAAAGACTTCTTGGTCAGTCAAACATTTTGTTAATATATAATGTATACACATACATACATATATTAATATATGTATATATATATACACAAAAATATATATACATATTTGTAAAATAGCAACTAATGGAAATTTTCATATAACTTTGAAACCTCTATCTAAATCTAATGTGATATATTCTTAAATCATATATATTCTTATATCATGTTATTATTTACAATTTATTATTCGATAAAACATATAAAAAGCGTGTAACTACATTTGAATGATTATACTGCTCTCAATAGTATAAATTTTACTCTGAATACTATCTTGACAATTGTCGAGTGTTTTTGTTAAGTAAAGACTAAAACTTCCATGAGATTTCCACTTTCAGATATATAATTATCTTCTGTATTTCAGATTTCGGAATCTATAGCATTAGTTGGCGAAAAGGAACCGCTGAAGAGCTTAGAACAAGAATATGCAGAAGATGATGTGTATCTTTCGAAGGCGAAGGTCTTGGCTCAAAAGTATTCTTACATTAGGAGAACTAGACCCGATGGCAATTGTTTCTTCAGAGCATTTAGTTATGCTTATTTGGAGAAATTAATTGAGAACAAGGAGGAGTACGATAAGTTTCGTGATCTAGCTTTAAAAAGCAAGGATAGCCTTGTAGCTCTAGGTTTTCCCCAATTTACAGTCGAAGACTTTCACGACACGGTGAGATTTTTATTTTCATCCTTAAATTAATCTTACTTGCACATATATTAATATATCAATATGACACAAATTATAAGAATTTATATTTTGAAAAAGTATACATGGTGTACATATAGTATACAGATTTTCAAAAAGTATTGTATATTTAATATAAATACTCATATGTGTATGTATCATATAATACGACTTTGCCGTGTAGAATTTGAGAGAAAATATGAATTGATTTTGATGAACTTTTGTTACAGTTTATGGAAGTCATTGACAAAGTAGGTGGTGATACAGAGTCCAGTCACATGGAATTACACAAATTGTTCAATGAACAAGGTTATTCCGATTACGTTGTTGTGTATCTTAGATTAATCACATCTGGTCAGTTGCAGCGTGACGCAGACTTCTACCAACATTTTATCGAGGGGGAACGCACTATCTCGGAATTCTGCCATCAGGTTCGTACATGACATTATTCTTATTGATCTTTTGTTCTATCTGTTATTGATATTTGCTCTAATGTATCTACTTTTTTTCTAGGAAGTCGAACCAATGTATAAGGAATCTGACCATATTCACATTATAGCAATGAGTAGTGCCCTAGGAACTGGTGTTAGAGTTCGTTACATGGACAGAGGTGCAGGAACTGAAGTGACTGCCCATGATTTTCCCGAAGGTGCTATACCAGCTGTGCACTTACTATATCGTCCCGGTCACTATGATATTCTTTATCCTTGATGAATCTGACGTTATGCAGGTTTTTTTAATACGACAAAAATGATTTCTAACGGCCAGATCTACTTCAAACTTTATTTTCAAAAGTGTTTCAGTTATAACGCAATATGTTACCTCTAAAAAAAAAGAAGAGAAGCAAATAAGTCGATTTCGTGTACACATTTTAGAAACCTCTAAGTGCATTTGCGTATGAATTTGTCGATATACCCTGTTGTTTATAAGCGTCATTTTAAACTTTAAGACTAATTATCTGGAATAAATATCAAAGAAATCGATGTACCGTGTTATTTAATTTCTACATTGGTTTTTCTCTTTCATCTAGGCATTTACATGAATAATGTTCCGTAATCTAAAAAAATGAATAAATAACACATTTTGCGGTAATCCTAAGGAAAATATTTCAACTTTACATTCCTTCCATACATTATATTTTATTTACATATATATTAATTTTTTTAAACAATATATATACAACGCAAACACATATTCTTTCTCAGACTACAAATGTGTATCACAGAAACAAAATATTTTATAATCTATATACTTGATACAATTTATAGCAAAAAGAAGAAAGACTGTTATATAATTTCTTACAATGTATGTTCTTAACCTTCGTCTAACAAGGTTCATGCCTGTCATATCTTTCACAAGGTGGGCCAGATCCGGATAGAAGCATTTTGTAGTTTATTCAATTTTTTCGACTAGGCACTTTTTATTTTCGCAACAAGTTAGAAAATATTTAAAAGTAAACAAAATATATCGCAAAATATGTAAAATACCTCCTGATATCTAAAGTACTTTGCAGTATTTATTTAGGCGAAATCTGTTAGATATTCAACAGATGATATGGGTAGGATTTGACCCATGTTAGACCCTTATTAGACGAAGGTTAAAATTGATCAAACCTGCAATATATAACATTCATATCACATAGTTTATAAATACATATTCTGCAAATATTTATTATATAGAATTCTTATGTATACAGCATAAAATAAATACACATGTATCAATACTATGTTATCGTTGCATAGACCGTACTTGTTCGGTGACTTCCTCCAACATTGTCGAACTTTTGTCAATTGCGTCCATTTGATATTCCATATGAGTAGCAATGAGTGCAAGCTTTTTCAAACTGGATTCCATCGTTTCTAGTCCATGCTCCTGTAAAAGAGCATTATTTTTAATTGGAAGATGATTTAAGTCATTCTGTATAAAATTTAAATGATTATTCGGAGTTTATATTTAAAAATTTTTAAAAACGCATGTCGGACAATTGAGTTAAGTATAGGTATTATTACTTCACAATATTAATTTTCTATTTTTAATTATATATATAAAAGAATAAAATATGCATGCAGAAAAAATTATTACGCATGAAATTTATTTTATACGTTGTAACATTATTTGCATATCAATAGAAAAAAAAAATATTTATTACAAATAAACTTCGTGAAAATTGCTTACAATTATTACAATCAAGGAAGCGACTAATCAGAAATATGGAAAACAAATTACGGAAAAGGAACATTTTTAAATTTAGTTATTTTACGCAACACTTACGGCTCCTGGATAGTCACCGCGGCCATATTGATTGTTCACTGCTGTCCTTGCCCTCGCCCTCGGCCTCGGCCTCGTCCTCGTCCTCTATGTGGTCCCCAATATTTGTAAGGATTTGACAACTTGAGCAAGAATTGGTGAAATCGCTCATTCTCCCGTTTACGTATCTGTGCTGCTCTACGAACTGTAACAAAGAAAAATATATACGTAGATACTAAGTATTAAAATTGAAGCATGTGTATGTGGTGTGTAATAAAAAAAATATAATAATATTAATTGTAAAATTTTACATCGTCTATAATCTTCATCGGCATTGGCGACAGCATTGGCATTGGCGACAGCATTGGCATTGGCGACAGCATTGGCATTGGCGACGGCGACGGGAGCGGCAGCGGCAGCAACGGGACCGACGGTACGAGGAGGATCGACGACGACGAGACGATTAGCGACGGGACGCTTGTTGACGGGACGGGTGGCGACAGGACCCTTATCAATACGACCGATGGTGCCAGGAATGCCAGGCTCAGCGACGACGGGACTATTGGTGGTGACGAGATCGATATCGATACTATTTTCGAATTCTTCACCGTCGTCCATTAACATCTAATACATAAAAAAGACACATATTGCGTCAAACAATAAAACATTATTAATACCACAGTACTTACACGTTCTTCATCTTCTACTTTTTTGTCCATGTCTCCGCGGATGTTGGATCAGATTATAAACCACGGTCTTACAAACGACCGTGTTATAAACGGCCGGCGGCGATATCGACGGTATGAAATAATATGGCGGTGACGGAAACAGGCAAACAGCGGCGACAGGATTTTGGTGAACAGTGGTGAACACGGAACCGCGGCGACGATGCGACGATAGCGGACAAAGTGTGCGTAAAGTCTCTAGAATGAGTTCCTTTTTCGGTGTACATGAGCGCGCTATCTATAGGGACGATAGTTGTACCTACTGCACCTACTTATCTATGCTCATCTACACCGAAAAAGGAACTCATTCTCTAGAGACTTTACGCACACTTTGTCCGCTATCGTCGCATCGTCGCCGCGGTTTCGTTGTTCACCACAATCCTGTCGCCGCTGTTTGCCTGTTTCCGTCACCGCCATATTATTTCATATCGTCGATATCGCCGCCGGCCGTTTATAACACTGTCGTATGTATATATAAGACCGTGGTTTATAATCTGATCCAACATCCGCGGAGACATGGACAAAAAAGAAGAAGATGAAGAACGTGTAAGTACTGTGGTATTAATAATGTTTTATTGTTTGACGCAATATGTGTCTTTTTTATGTATTAGATGTTAATGGACGGCGATGAAGAATTCGAAAATAGTATCGATATCGATCCCGTTACCACCAATCGTCTCGTCGTCGCTGAGCCTGGCATTCCTGGCACCATCGGTCGTATTGATAAGGGTCCTGTCGCCACCCGTCCCGTCAACAAGCGTCCCGTCGCTAATCGTCTCGTCGTCGTCGATCCTCCTCGTACCGTCGGTCCCGTTGCTGCCTCTGCCGCTCCCGTCGCCGTCGCCAATGCCAATGCTGTCGCCAATGCCGATGAAGATCATAGACGAGGTGAAATTTTAAAATTAATATTATTATATTTTTTTTTATTACACACCACATACACATGCTTCAATTTTAATACTTAATATCTACGTATATATTTTTCTTTGTTACAGTTCGACCAAGAGGTAGAGCATCAGGGAAACGTAAACAGGAAGAGCGATTCCTTCAATTTTTATATATGTTGTCAAATCCGTGTTGGGGACGATTTAAAGGACGAAGACGAGGCCGAGGGCGAGGGCAAGGACAGCAGTGAACAATCAATATGGCCGCATCCAGGAGCCTTAAGTGTTGCCTTAAGTGTTGCAATAACAATAAATATGTATTGTTAGCAGAGTTTAACAAATTTATAAAAAATAAATAAGTTGAACAAGCTGTAAACATTATTTGGCCTTTAAAATTGGTTTCTTTACTTTCAGCATATATATTTGTTATTTTGTATTTATCTAATTTCATAATATAGACATTAATAAATTTGTGATAAATCTATAGGTATTAATAGGCAGTTTTGTAAGTTTCTATGAGATTTATGTAAACAGAATTTATGAGATTTATGTTAAATTAATTGTGTTATAAAATATATTATAATAATTATTTTGCTATAGATTGCAGGAAAATGGCGAATAATCGTTCAGATATAATAATATTTGGTGCCACTGGATACACTGAAAAATATGTAGTAAAGAATGTAACAAATATGTGCAAGGAGCGTAAAATAAAATTTGGTATATATATAAAAGAATAAAATGCATGCAGAAAAAATTATTACGCATGAAATTTATTTTATACGTTGTAACTTTATTTGCATATCAAAATATGGAAAACAAATTACGGAAAAGAAACATTTTTAAATTTTGTTATTTTACGCAACACTTAAGGCTCCTGGATGGTCACCGCGGCCATATTGATTGTTCACTGCTGTCCTTGCCCTCGCCCTCGGCCTCGGCCTCGTCCTCGTCCTCTATGTGGTCCCCAATATTTGTAAGGATTTGACAACTTGAGCAAGAATTGGTGAAATCGCTCATTCTCCTGTTTACGT
Organism: Leptothorax acervorum; assembly: GCA_035220615.1. Taxonomy (NCBI): domain Eukaryota; kingdom Metazoa; phylum Arthropoda; class Insecta; order Hymenoptera; family Formicidae; genus Leptothorax; species Leptothorax acervorum. The sequence goes on from JASTWQ010001016.1 coordinate 30,219, forward strand.
ATCTGTGCTGCTCTACGAACTGTAACAAAGAAAAATATATACGTAGATACTAAGTATTAAAATTGAAGCATGTGTATGTGGTGTGTAATAAAAAAAAATATAATAATATTAATTTTAAAATTTTACATCGTCTATAATCTTCATCGGCATTGGCGACAGCATTGGCATAGGCGACAGCATTGGCATTGGCGACGGCGACGGGAGCGGCAGCGGCAGCGGCAGCAACGGGACCGACGGTACGAGGAGGATCGACGACGACGAGACGATTAGCGACGGGACGCTTGTTGACGGGACGGGTGGCGACAGGACCCTTATCGATACGACCGATGGTGCCAGGAATGCCAGGCTCAGCGACGACGGGACTATTGGTGGTGACGAGATCGATATCGATACTATTTTCGAATTCTTCACCGTCGTCCATTAACATCTAATACATAAAAAAGACACATATTGCGTCAAACAATAAAACATTATTAATACCACAGTACTTACACGTTCTTCATCTTCTTCTTTTTTGTCCATGTCTCCGCGGATGTTGGATCAGATTATAAACCACGGTCTTACATACGACCGTGTTATAAACGGCCGGCGGCGATATCGACGGTATGAAATAATATGGCGGTGACGGAAACAGGCAAACAGCGGCGACAGGATTGTGGTGAACAACGAAACCGCGGCGACGATGCGACGATAGCGGACAAAGTGTGCGTAAAGTCTCTAGAGAATGAGTTCCTTTTTCGGTGTAGATGAGCATAGATAAATAGGTGCAGTAGGTACAACTATCGTCCCTATAGATAGCGCGCTCATGTACACCGAAAAAGGAACTCATTCTAGAGACTTTACGCACACTTTGTCCGCTATCGTCGCATCGTCGCCGCGGTTCCGTTGTTCACCACTGTTCACCAAAATTCTGTCGCCGCTGTTTGCCTGTTTCCGTCACCGCCATATTATTTCATACCGTCGATATCGCCGCCGGCCGTTTATAACACGGTCGTATGTAAGACCGTGGTTTATAATCTGATCCAACATCCGCGGAGATATGGACAAAAAAGTAGAAGATGAAGAACGTGTAAGTACTGTGGTAATAATAATGTTTTATTGTTTGACGCAATATGTGTCTTTTTTATGTATTAGATGTTAATGGACGACGGTGAAGAATTCGAAAATAGTATCGATATCGATCTCGTCACCACCAATAGTCCCGTCGTCGCTGAGCCTGGCATTCCTGGCACCATCGGTCGTATCGATAAGGGTCCTGTCGCCACCCGTCCCGTCAACAAGCGTCCCGTCGCTAATCGTCTCGTCGTCGTCGATCCTCCTCGTACCGTCGGTCCCGTTGCTGCCGCTGCCGCTCCCGTCGCCGTCGCCAATGCCAATGCTGTCGCCAATGCCAATGCTGTCGCCAATGCCGATGAAGATTATAGACGATGTAAAATTTTAAAATTAATATTATTATATTTTTTTTTATTACACACCACATACACATGCTTCAATTTTAATACTTAGTATCTACGTATATATTTTTCTTTGTTACAGTTCGTAGAGCAGCACAGATACGTAAACAGGAGAATGAGCGATTTCACCAATTCTTGCTCAAGTTGTCAAATCCTTACAAATATTGGGGACCACATAGAGGACGAGGACGAGGCCGAGGCCGAGGGCGAGGGCAAGGACAGCAGTGAACAATCAATATGGCCGCGGTGACCATCCAGGAGCCTTAAGTGTTGCGTAAAATAACAAAATTTAAAAATGTTTCTTTTCCGTAATTTGTTTTCCATATTTTGATATGCAAATAAAGTTACAACGTATAAAATAAATTTCATGCGTAATAATTTTTTCTGCATGCATTTTATTCTTTTATATATATACCAAATTTTATTTTACGCTCCTTGCACATATTTGTTACATTCTTTACTACATATTTTTCAGTGTATCCAGTGGCACCAAATATTATTATATCTGAACGATTATTCGCCATTTTCCTGCAATCTATAGCAAAATAATTATTATAATATATTTTATAACACAATTAATTTAACATAAATCTCATAAATTCTGTTTACATAAATCTCATAGAAACTTACAAAACTGCCTATTAATACCTATAGATTTATCACAAATTTATTAATGTCTATATTATGAAATTAGATAAATACAAAATAACAAATATATATGCTGAAAGTAAAGAAACCAATTTTAAAGGCCAAATAATGTTTACAGCTTGTTCAACTTATTTATTTTTTATAAATTTGTTAAACTCTGCTAACAATACATATTTATTGTTATTGCAACACTTAAGGCAACACTTAAGGCTCCTGGATGCGGCCATATTGATTGTTCACTGCTGTCCTTGCCCTCGCCCTCGGCCTCGTCTTCGTCCTTTAAATCGTCCCCAACACGGATTTGACAACATATATAAAAATTGAAGGAATCGCTCTTCCTGTTTACGTTTCCCTGATGCTCTACCTCTTGGTCGAACTGTAACAAAGAAAAATATATACGTAGATATTAAGTATTAAAATTGAAGCATGTGTATGTGGTGTGTAATAAAAAAAAATATAATAATATTAATTTTAAAATTTCACCTCGTCTATGATCTTCATCGGCATTGGCGACAGCATTGGCATTGGCGACGGCGACGGGAGCGGCAGAGGCAGCAACGGGACCGACGGTACGAGGAGGATCGACGACGACGAGACGATTAGCGACGGGACGCTTGTTGACGGGACGGGTGGCGACAGGACCCTTATCAATACGACCGATGGTGCCAGGAATGCCAGGCTCAGCGACGACGAGACGATTGGTGGTAACGGGATCGATATCGATACTATTTTCGAATTCTTCATCGCCGTCCATTAACATCTAATACATAAAAAAGACACATATTGCGTCAAACAATAAAACATTATTAATACCACAGTACTTACACGTTCTTCATCTTCTTCTTTTTTGTCCATGTCTCCGCGGATGTTGGATCAGATTATAAACCACGGTCTTATATATACATACGACAGTGTTATAAACGGCCGGCGGCGATATCGACGATATGAAATAATATGGCGGTGACGGAAACAGGCAAACAGCGGCGACAGGATTGTGGTGAACAACGAAACCGCGGCGACGATGCGACGATAGCGGACAAAGTGTGCGTAAAGTCTCTAGAGAATGAGTTCCTTTTTCGGTGTAGATGAGCATAGATAAGTAGGTGCAGTAGGTACAACTATCGTCCCTATAGATAGCGCGCTCATGTACACCGAAAAAGGAACTCATTCTAGAGACTTTACGCACACTTTGTCCGCTATCGTCGCATCGTCGCCGCGGTTCCGTGTTCACCACTGTTCACCAAAATCCTGTCGCCGCTGTTTGCCTGTTTCCGTCACCGCCATATTATTTCATACCGTCGATATCGCCGCCGGCCGTTTATAACACGGTCGTTTGTAAGACCGTGGTTTATAATCTGATCCAACATCCGCGGAGACATGGACAAAAAAGTAGAAGATGAAGAACGTGTAAGTACTGTGGTATTAATAATGTTTTATTGTTTGACGCAATATGTGTCTTTTTTATGTATTAGATGTTAATGGACGACGGTGAAGAATTCGAAAATAGTATCGATATCGATCTCGTCACCACCAATAGTCCCGTCGTCGCTGAGCCTGGCATTCCTGGCACCATCGGTCGTATTGATAAGGGTCCTGTCGCCACCCGTCCCGTCAACAAGCGTCCCGTCGCTAATCGTCTCGTCGTCGTCGATCCTCCTCGTACCGTCGGTCCCGTTGCTGCCGCTGCCGCTCCCGTCGCCGTCGCCAATGCCAATGCTGTCGCCAATGCCAATGCTGTCGCCAATGCCAATGCTGTCGCCAATGCCGATGAAGATTATAGACGATGTAAAATTTTACAATTAATATTATTATATTTTTTTTATTACACACCACATACACATGCTTCAATTTTAATACTTAGTATCTACGTATATATTTTTCTTTGTTACAGTTCGTAGAGCAGCACAGATACGTAAACGGGAGAATGAGCGATTTCACCAATTCTTGCTCAAGTTGTCAAATCCTTACAAATATTGGGGACCACATAGAGGACGAGGACGAGGCCGAGGCCGAGGGCGAGGGCAAGGACAGCAGTGAACAATCAATATGGCCGCGGTGACTATCCAGGAGCCGTAAGTGTTGCGTAAAATAACTAAATTTAAAAATGTTCTTTTCCGTAATTTGTTTTCCATATTTCTGATTAGTCGCTTCCTTGATTGTAATAATTGTAAGCAATTTTCACGAAGTTTATTTGTAATAAATATTTTTTTTTTCTATTGATATGCAAATAATGTTACAACGTATAAAATAAATTTCATGCGTAATAATTTTTTCTGCATGCATATTTTATTCTTTTATATATATAATTAAAAATAGAAAATTAATATTGTGAAGTAATAATACCTATACTTAACTCAATTGTCCGACATGCGTTTTTAAAAATTTTTAAATATAAACTCCGAATAATCATTTAAATTTTATACAGAATGACTTAAATCATCTTCCAATTAAAAATAATGCTCTTTTACAGGAGCATGGACTAGAAACGATGGAATCCAGTTTGAAAAAGCTTGCACTCATTGCTACTCATATGGAATATCAAATGGACGCAATTGACAAAAGTTCGACAATGTTGGAGGAAGTCACCGAACAAGTACGGTCTATGCAACGATAACATAGTATTGATACATGTGTATTTATTTTATGCTGTATACATAAGAATTCTATATAATAAATATTTGCAGAATATGTATTTATAAACTATGTGATATGAATGTTATATATTGCAGGTTTGATCAATTTTAACCTTCGTCTAATAAGGGTCTAACATGGGTCAAATCCTACCCATATCATCTGTTGAATATCTAACAGATTTCGCCTAAATAAATACTGCAAAGTACTTTAGATATCAGGAGGTATTTTACATATTTTGCGATATATTTTGTTTACTTTTAAATATTTTCTAACTTGTTGCGAAAATAAAAAGTGCCTAGTCGAAAAAATTAGTTGAATAAACTACAAAATGCTTCTATCCGGATCTGGCCCACCTTGTGAAAGATATGACAGGCATGAACCTTGTTAGACGAAGGTTAAGAACATACATTGTAAGAAATTATATAACAGTCTTTCTTCTTTTTGCTATAAATTGTATCAAGTATATAGATTATAAAATATTTTGTTTCTGTGATACACATTTGTAGTCTGAGAAAGAATATGTGTTTGCGTTGTATATATATTGTTTAAAAAAATTAATATATATGTAAATAAAATATAATGTATGGAAGGAATGTAAAGTTGAAATATTTTCCTTAGGATTACCGCAAAATGTGTTATTTATTCATTTTTTTAGATTACGGAACATTATTCATGTAAATGCCTAGATGAAAGAGAAAAACCAATGTAGAAATTAAATAACACGGTACATCGATTTCTTTGATATTTATTCCAGATAATTAGTCTTAAAGTTTAAAATGACGCTTATAAACAACAGGGTATATCGACAAATTCATACGCAAATGCACTTAGAGGTTTCTAAAATGTGTACACGAAATCGACTTATTTGCTTCTCTTCTTTTTTTTTAGAGGTAACATATTGCGTTATAACTGAAACACTTTTGAAAATAAAGTTTGAAGTAGATCTGGCCGTTAGAAATCATTTTTGTCGTATTAAAAAAAACCTGCATAACGTCAGATTCATCAAGGATAAAGAATATCATAGTGACCGGGACGATATAGTAAGTGCACAGCTGGTATAGCACCTTCGGGAAAATCATGGGCAGTCACTTCAGTTCCTGCACCTCTGTCCATGTAACGAACTCTAACACCAGTTCCTAGGGCACTACTCATTGCTATAATGTGAATATGGTCAGATTCCTTATACATTGGTTCGACTTCCTAGAAAAAAAGTAGATACATTAGAGCAAATATCAATAACAGATAGAACAAAAGATCAATAAGAATAATGTCATGTACGAACCTGATGGCAGAATTCCGAGATAGTGCGTTCCCCCTCGATAAAATGTTGGTAGAAGTCTGCGTCACGCTGCAACTGACCAGATGTGATTAATCTAAGATACACAACAACGTAATCGGAATAACCTTGTTCATTGAACAATTTGTGTAATTCCATGTGACTGGACTCTGTATCACCACCTACTTTGTCAATGACTTCCATAAACTGTAACAAAAGTTCATCAAAATCAATTCATATTTTCTCTCAAATTCTACACGGCAAAGTCGTATTATATGATACATACACATATGAGTATTTATATTAAATATACAATACTTTTTGAAAATCTGTATACTATATGTACACCATGTATACTTTTTCAAAATATAAATTCTTATAATTTGTGTCATATTGATATATTAATATATGTGCAAGTAAGATTAATTTAAGGATGAAAATAAAAATCTCACCGTGTCGTGAAAGTCTTCGACTGTAAATTGGGGAAAACCTAGAGCTACAAGGCTATCCTTGCTTTTTAAAGCTAGATCACGAAACTTATCGTACTCCTCCTTGTTCTCAATTAATTTCTCCAAATAAGCATAACTAAATGCTCTGAAGAAACAATTGCCATCGGGTCTAGTTCTCCTAATGTAAGAATACTTTTGAGCCAAGACCTTCGCCTTCGAAAGATACACATCATCTTCTGCATATTCTTGTTCTAAGCTCTTCAGCGGTTCCTTTTCGCCAACTAATGCTATAGATTCCGAAATCTGAAATACAGAAGATAATTATATATCTGAAAGTGGAAATCTCATGGAAGTTTTAGTCTTTACTTAACAAAAACACTCGACAATTGTCAAGATAGTATTCAGAGTAAAATTTATACTATTGAGAGCAGTATAATCATTCAAATGTAGTTACACGCTTTTTATATGTTTTATCGAATAATAAATTGTAAATAATAACATGATATAAGAATATATATGATTTAAGAATATATCACATTAGATTTAGATAGAGGTTTCAAAGTTATATGAAAATTTCCATTAGTTGCTATTTTACAAATATGTATATATATTTTTGTGTATATATATACATATATTAATATATGTATGTATGTGTATACATTATATATTAACAAAATGTTTGACTGACCAAGAAGTCTTTCCTGTACGGCATGTGGCTTGATAATGCAACAGGTGCAGTTTTGTAGAGTTGCAGTGTTTTTTAAACCTTTATTTTTACTTTTTGAGTCAAGAAAGAAGTATTTCAATTCCTGAAAATATCCAATCAGATATTAGATCAAGATATATGTTCTTAGATTAACTATTGTACATTAGAATTTGTACCTGCATTGCTGTTTCTGTATCTTTAGATCCATATACAGCATTATGTATCTCGTCTTTTCCATAGCAAGCTCTTAATGAAGATGCTGCTGTTGAACGAGCATGCTTACTATCTTCTGGGCCTGCCAGTTCTTGCCATCTCATTGTACCATTTCCTCCTAATAATTCTAAAGCAACGACAGGGCCAGATATAAGATAATTTATAATATGGTACACCTAGAAATAAACTTTCATAGCTACAATATCTAAAATTTACTAAAAAATAATAAACGGTTTACTTTTAGGATACGGTTAATAACTCAAAATTTAACTTACGTCTTTTCCATTTCGTCTTTTACAAGACAACATTCTGTAATATCGTTTGGAATTAATCTTATCATTTTTATATTTATGATATAAAAATCGTAATTTATAATGGCTTTTAATATGTCACTTATTTTGTCAATAACATCTGGTTTCAAAAGTACAAAAACCCTGGAAGAGTAAAATTATGTTAATTGAGTAAAAATATTTACATCTGGTTTCAAATATAAATACTAAAGAAATCATATATATATATAATAAATTATTTGTCTACTTACTTTTGTAGTTGCGTTTCTAATTTAGTTTTGGTACAGGCATCTGCGTAACCCGTAATTTTGATGCATCTCGAAAATATTATTATTACAGTACCGACATAAAAATCTTCAGCCATTAATGCCTTCACATGTTGTGCTTCTTAGGAAAGTTTTTTTTGTTTTTAAGTCAAACTGAAATATATATAGTTTTATTGTATATATCTCGGTGTTTCCACAGACTACACATTGATTAAGTTTCACCTGTGTATAATATTGTCCAACCTCTCCCAATGCTTGGCCAGATGGATCGAAATTTAATCTCACTGTATATGGATCTGTATTCACAAGTTTTCCTAAATTCTTCGTAATATACCGCTCTGCTTTCTTGCGATTGCATGTACACAATATATCTCCATGAGGCGCTTGTAAATATAATATAACCTCGCCGTGGTCATCGCTCAGGGTGTACTCCAGGAATCAGCCATCCGCGAACTTCGTGATTCTCCGTTCGGATCGGAGTGTTCAGTCGCGACGATAAAATATGTCTCGAAGTCTTATTGTAGATCGAGCACTGCACGAATCGATCCAGCCGCGCAACGGTTATGTCGCACACTGTTAGATACATAGCGACTGCATTGTATTACACGGTTTGCATACTTCGTGGCATTACTGTCTTCTCGTGTCGGAAAGAAAGTGATTGAAATCTCTGTGTACGTATGTACGTATTCTCGTGTGCGATCAGGCAATAATCGCAGAAGGTGTATCGTTCTTTGCCTCTGCGAGCCGATTTGACGCGATCAAGAAGTACGGTAGTGTCTTGTGCCAAGCGTATATCGTGACTTATCTTTGTGAGTGATGAATTGTTTGTTAACGGTTATCCATATCATTGTGATGAATTGACTAAGTATATATTTATACATTGACACGGTGACTTATAATTTCGTGTTTTATAAATCTGATTTACAATTTTTCTTCTTTTTATCATAATATATACAATAGTCGTTTATGCCTTTCAATACTCAAAATAATGGCTATATTTTTTTATCTTTTTGGTTAATAACTTTTTAATAAAAAATAAGCGACGGTTAAAACCTTTTGAAGGTCACTCAGGAGGGTGACCTTGACAACATATGTCAAGGTCAAGGTCATCGGGATTGCTTTTCTTAAACGTCAGTTTTACCGCTTCTATTTATGATCATTATGATCAAAAGAAGAAACATTTAATTTGGATCGGATAGTATACAATAGTTACTAAATCGGATTATAATCCGCCGTGTAAATATGTTAGTATAGTCATTTATCTCTGTGAGTGAGTGAATATAAGTTAATTGTTTGTTAGGAGCTAACGTATTACATCCAGCAAACGGTGGATATATTATTCGTGCCTGCGACGGCGCCGCTCTTGCCTTATATCTTGTACCGGCCTATAATAAGGTAAGTATTTTCTTTTATAACTCGAAAACTAGGCTGCATTCTGATATTCGATGCTAGTACTGAAAATCTATAGTGTGCGTTACGTAAATTTGAGATATCGGATTATTTCTTATTCTATTATATTTTCAGTCTTTTCTATCTCTATTTCATATATAGGGGAAAGTGGGGCACGTTGAGACACCTAAATTTAAGTCGCTATATTTTTTATGCTAAAATTCTTTTTAAAGTGATTTTCAGCACAGATTTACTTCAATTTTGTAATTTTTATTACTTAGCATGCTTTACTTCCTAAATAAATAAAAAAAATTAATTTTTGAAAAATGTCAATCTACTTCACTAGGTTAAGGCTCTATAGTAGAGTCTTGAATAATAAGATAAGCGCAACCGCTTTCTCGCTTGCTGATTGGTTGATAGCGGCCACCAATGAAAATCGAGTATTGGGCCCGAAGCTAAATCCGTGTGCATCTGTGTTGTGTCCGTGTGCAAAGTAACAGATACACATGTTTACAAACGGTCAGTTGTGGGCTCAATAGGAACCATGGAGGGGGAATCGGTCAGGACTCTACTCTATAGAAGTGAGTATACTCGTCTGCCATTTTCTATTCAATCTAGCCCCAATCGCGAGACCGAAAGGCGTATTTTGACGTATACGAAATTCACATGCGATTGGACTAGGTTGGATAGAAAATGGCGGACGAGTATACCTACTTTTTTAGAGCTCTAACCCAGTGAGGAAGGTTGAGACAGTACATATAATATACAGGGTGTTAGAAAAGTTTGGAAAGGGTAAAATATCTCGAAAATAAGACATTTTAGGAAAAATGTTTTATACGGAAGTTTATGGGTTTAAAATGATCTGTTTAATGACTTTATCAGTTTGATTTTATCTTAGGTGGCGTCGTTTAGGTCAAGTCTGGGTAACTAAATTTTATAAATTAAACCCCCAATTTTTTTTTTGCATATTCTTGTAGCTCTTGCCGACACGTTTTTAAAACACTATAACAGAACTCTCGTTCGTTAAAATTCGTGGGATATTCAAATTTTGTCAATAAATTTTAATATAAAATATGAAATATCTCGTAAAGTATTCACTTTTCGATGACTTTACCTTAATACTTTTATACGTAAAATAATGAAGAAATAAAACAATAATATTAATTTTTACATTTGCAATTTTGTAAAATTTTTTTGTTTTTACAACAATCGATTCTTTCCATTATTCCATGCATAAAAGTATTAAGATAAAGTCAACGAAAAGTGAATACTTTACGAGATATTTTATATTTCATATTAAAAATTTAATGACAAAATTCGAAATATCTCGGGACATTTTTAACAAAAGAGAGTTTTGTTATAGTGTTTTGAAAACTTCTCGACAAAGGCTACAAGAATATGCAATAAAAAATAGGGGGGTCCAATTTAAAAAATTCAAAGGGACCCTGACTTGACCTAAACGATGCCACTTAAGATCAAACTGATAAAGTCAGTAAACAGATCTTCTTAAACCCTACAACTACTGTATGAAAACATTTTTCCTAAAATATCTTGTTTTCGAGATATTTGACCGTTTTCAGACTTTTCTAAACCCCGTTATATATATATATATATATATAATATATATATATATATATATAATAACACAAATATATATATTAGATAGGAACAATATTAGAACGTTTATGATATACACAGGTGTCCCATTTTAAATGTCATAGGCAAATATCTCTGAAAATATGGAAAATACGAAAAGATATTTCAGACAAAAGTTGCATGTTTTGATGGGGGCCGTGATGAAAATGGTGGACTTGATTTTCAGTGACCTTTTCAAAGTCAATATGATCGATGTTTCCTTAAATGGAACCCCTAATTTCTTGTAGCCCTTGTCGAAACGTTTTCAATACACTATAATAAAGCTCTTTTTCGTTGAGAATTTCCTGAGATATTTTAAATTTTATTATGATATTTTTAATACAAAATATGAAATATCTTGCGAAGTATTCACTTTTCTATGATCTTCATACTTTTATACGTAGAATAATGAAAGAAATCGAATAATAATATTTATTTTTACACTTTTATTTTTCTGATTTTTTACAACAATCTATTCCGTCCATTATTTTACGTTTAAAAGTATGAAGGTAAGTCATCGAAAAGTAAATTCTTTACGAGATATTTTATATTTTGTATTAAAAATATCATGACAAAATTTGAAATATCTTAAGAAATTCTCAACGAAAGAGAGCTTTATTATAGTGATTTGAAAACGTCTCGATAAGGGCTACAAGAATATGTAATATAAAATGGGGGGTTTCATTTAAGGAAAACAACGATCACATTGACCTGGCCTTGAAAAGATTACTGAAGGTCAAGTCCATATTTTCATCATGTGTAGCCCCTATCAAACCATGGAATTTTATTATCTTCCATATTTTTCTAGATTTTCCTGCGGCATTTAAAATGGGACACCTTGTCTATATGTATATTAAATAGGAACAATATTAGAACGTAAAAAAGCCAAAACATAAAAAATTTAAAGAACAAAACAACCTTTACTTGAGGTTTTATCGTTGTCTACTATATTTAATAAGCAACAAATCTAAAACAAGATACCTAACTTTTTAAATGGTTATTTTTTAAAGATATCGGTCTTGCCCCAAGAAGTTTTTGCGTCTCAACCTGTTTTATAGTTATTTGTCTCAAGGTACTCTAATAGCAGTTTTCAAAGCTAAACCGAACTAAATTGATTACTGTGCAAAACACAAATTAACACAGCTTATATGCTATCAGTCAGTAATAAATCTAAAATTTCTATGATTATAATAAATTAATTAACTCAGTTCATCTTAAAAAACTAAAATTACTTTTAATACTCAAAAACACTTTTCGCTTACAACAAAACAATACAATCTGACTGTAAAAACTAGTTATATTACCTCCTGGATAAACAAGGCATAGAGTGATGATAGTGCAACCTATCTAAAAAGAACTCCCTTTTCCTCTAACCAGCAGTATTTCAACGTGCCCGTGTCTCAACTCCTGCCCTATTTCCCCTAATTCTTTTACAATTTGGTTGATTAGGCCCAGGTTTATAAGGCTTCTAAGTATGTACAAATTTCCGGACATTTTAAATGTTTGGAAATCAAAAACTAATCAACAAAATCTTTAAGAATTATATATGAAATAGGGATAGAAAAGATTAAAGAATATAGTAAAAATAGAAAAAATTGCTAATATAAAAAGAAGTGCAAATTAGAAACTTGCACATTGCTCATAATTTTTTTATTGCATAAAGAATATTATCTCATAAAGAATATAGTAAAAATAGAAAAAAATACCAATAATAAAAAAAATGTGCAAATTGAAACTTGCAGATTGCTTCATCATTTTAAAATTTATTAAACAAATTTTAAATCTCTCGCTTTAATATCAGCGTATAGCTCTCATTTGCCTTATATCGTGTCTTTGATTGTTCATCATTTTCATCATTGTTATATAAATTGGCAAATTCCTCATAGATTAATTAATAAATTAAACTTTATGAACGAAAAAATAATGAGGAAGCAATGTGCAAGTTTCTAATTTGCACACTTTTCTTATTATATTGATACTGTTTTTCAGTATTCGCAGTGAATATCGGAACGCAACCCTAAGCTTTGGAGAAATTTTGGTACAGGAAAAATCGTTTTACAATTCAGTCAGGGGCCGGTATTCATAGTCTGATGTTATATTTAAGACCGTCTTAAGTACAATCTTAAGATGTCATGAATCAATCACAGAGCCGTATTAGCGTCTTAAT
>JASTWQ010001017.1:0-43281 GCA_035220615.1 Leptothorax acervorum
AAGTCCTTATATCTAATTGCCACACTTATTGTGTCCCGTAAAGCTTCGCATAGGCATAATTATGATATGAAATAAAAGAAACTGCTACTCGTGTAAAAAAGAAAATGAAATAATATGCCAGTGGCTCTAAAGGAGATCTCACTCGTATAAAGTAAAATTTTACGCCATGTGCCATTGGCTCTTTTCGCGAAATAACACCAAATAAATGCCGTAACTCGGCTTCGCGAAACAATCGTGACGGCGATTCACTGTGCACGAGGCTGGTCCAGGTCCGATAGCCCTTCGCTATCCGGACTCTGAAAATCGTCGGAGGGTTGGTCGATCGCACCGCTCTCGACCGGTACCCAAACTATCGGCTCCTCCACTGGAACTGCCTGCGCCGCCGGCGCCGTCTCCACGCCCTCGCGCCGCTCGGGTGTCGCCTCCAAGAAAGGCGGTATTAACGGCATATCTGGTAGCCGCTCGTTCGGTAACGCTGGTCGTCTTCCGCCTCCTTCGGACTGCTCACTGGGCATCGCCACGCGCTCCAACACAACACGCGGCGACCCCCTCAACCGCATCTGCTCCCAGGAAGCGTGCGGTCGCAAGGTTCCTCCTCGACGGTGTGCCACCTTGACGAAGGTACCCAACTTATTGGGTACCGGGTGAGGAGGCTCCCCTTTGATCCGTTGACCCACTGGGGTAGTACCGGCGGTTCATGACCGTCGGGAGAGCCCGGTGGCGAGGATCGGGGTCTAAGAGCACACCACAAACCGTAATCTCCGTCAGCAGTGAGGCTGGCGGAGACCGGGGGGCCCTTCTCAGGGCCCGCGAGGTGGGCGGCCTCTATAAAAATCGCCCGGTCGGCCGGGGCCGTTAGGGAGGAGGTCTGCTCCTTCCACCGCGCCACGGGGTGGGGTTGGGGAGGGTGGTCCCCGTTCCCGAGGCGGGCAGAGATGCCGTCTCGCCGAGGGAATGGGAGGACGCCTTCCTTCTTTCCTCCATTGCACGCCGGTGCTCCGGCAGGAGGGAGAGGGGGGTATCCCTCTTTCAACCCGGCCCAGGACATGGTCCTGGGCTGGTTGGAGGAGAGGCCCACACTCGGTGGTTGCACACCAAGGACGTGATCCCACGGTCTGCCGAGTGTGAAGGGTCGCTGGGCCGCTCGGACGTATTCTGAGGTCGGGGCCAGCGACCTGAGTGGGCGACCGCCCGGGCCACTCGGACTTATTCCGAGGTTGGGGCCGGGCGATGTTTTTCTGGAAGGAGACCCGTCGGGCCGCTCGGACATATTCCGAGGTCGGGGCCGGCGGGTCTTGGCCGCCGGGTGAAATAGACCGGCGGCGCGCGGGTAACTCCGGTGGTCGGGGATCGCATCCCTCCCGAACCCGGCCATCGGAGTAGACGGTTAGCCAGGGTGCGGAGGATACCTCGGCCCTGGTTAAGGACTTTATGCCGGTCGCCACGGCGGGCAGGACCCTGGGTGGGGTGCGACACCCCCCCAGGGGTCTACGGGGCCGCTTGCGGCCTCATAGATACGGGTAGTAGCACGCCCGGGGTCCCGAGCTCATCAGCACCGGAACCCCTCACGTGGTGAGGGCCCGGGGGGCGCCAGAGACATTAGTCACTGGGGCCCGCAAAGTAGGTAGCCTCTATAAAAATCGCCCGGCCGGTCGGGGCCGTGAGGGACAGCCTTGGCTCTCCCAACCGACCTATGGGAAGGAAAACCCAGACAGAAAACCGGGGGCCCGGCGACCTCGCTTAGTAGTCTGGATAACCTCGGTTATCCAGCTCCAATCGCCGGTAGGGGATGGCGACCCTGACTACAAACGCCCGGCCGGCCGGGGCCGTTAGGGGGGAGCTTGCTCCTTCCACCGCGCCACGGGGTGGGGTTTGGGGCAAGGGGTACCCCCGTCTCCAAGCGGGCAGGGATGCCGTCCCGCTGAGAGGGAGGGGAAGATCCCGCTCTTTGGACTCATTGCACGCCGGTGCTCCGGCAGGGAAAGAGAGCGGGATTACCCTTCTCGTCCCGGGTCTCGGACGTGGTCCGGGATCAGGGGCGGGGAGGAACCCACACTCGCGGCTGCACGCCGGGGACGTGGTCCCTCGGTCCGTGAGGGGTGGAGGGTCGTCTGGGCCGCTCGGACGTATTCCGAGGTCGGGGCCAGGCGACCTGGGACGATGGACCGCCCGGGCCGCTTCGCGGCTCGGACGGTCCGGCTGCCTTGGCAGCAGTGAGGGGCGGGCAGGCCGGGCTCGACAGCTCTTTAGCAACCGGCCTAGGGGAAGGAAAACCCCGAAATCAAACCATACACACACACTCACACACTACACATTACACTCACAATCGGGTCCGCGGGCTTCCGCCGGGGGCCTCCGGGGGCTCGGGTTGTCGTGCGCGCGTCGTGGCAGAGGGTACAGCGGTTAAACAGGGTTTCGACATTCCCTGGGCGCCCGATAGTACAGGGGCCCGGGTCGGCCTAACCAGCATGACCTGGCTGCCCCACCAGCGGGCGAATAATCTCGCGGGGGCGAGTACTGCCGGTTGGTGACCGGACGGGACCGTGCTCGTCTTCGCGGGGGCCACCGCCGAGGCCACTGTCCTTCGCGCGTTCGACGTTCCTGGGTATCCCGGATCCCCCGGGATGGGGCTTCGCGGGTCCGTGTACACGCACACATACTTACACACAGGCACACAGACGAAGATATTAGGAGGTAAGAAAAATATGAAATGTCACAGGTAAAGAAACCAGTTTCCAAAAATGTCGAACAGAGGTCCGGGGTTTCCCAGCCCCAAGTGAGTGTGGAGAGACTCGCGGATAACGCGAAGTCTCTCAAAGAAAAGCCCGCGCCGAAGAGTGTGCAGGAGAGGCGGGCGAGAGAGGCGGCCAGCGCCGCCGAATCGGTCAGCGATACGTCCGCCGGTTCGAGAAGCGGCTCACCCGGCGCAACGGGTGAGAGGGAGAGAAAGGCGGGCGGGGGGGTCGTCTTCTCCAGGGCCAAGGAGGACGTTGCGGCCCTGGACAGGATGATCCTCCAGTTGAGGGGCAAGGAGTTCCCCCCGGCGTCCAAGACGGAAGAAACGCGGGGCCGTAAGCCCACGGAGGGGGCCTTCTATGTGAAGAGGCTCGAGGAGCAGAGGCGGGAAATCGCCGGTCTTCTCGAGGACTTCCGGGGCGTCGTAGACGCATCGACGCCCGTAGGCCTGTCAAGGAACAGGAAGGTCCTCGAGAGGAAGGCGACGGAGGAGTACCGCCTCACTCCGCTGGAGACCCTGCCGGGGATCATCCTGGAGGGCGTCCGCGACATCGACCGGGTGGTCGACAAGTCGGGCAACCTCCAGGGCCCCCTGCAGGGGGTGCTGAATAGGGCCGCGGCGAATATTGCGGCCGCGGTTGGGCACCTGGCCCAAAGGCAGGCGGGCTCGGCCTTCAGGGACGAGAGGGACGCGGAGCTGGAGGACCTGCGGGGGAAGATCTCCTCCCAAGAAAAAGAGCTCCAGCGGCTGAGGGAGCAGCAAGCGCAGCATGCGCTGCTGCAGAATCAGGTGCTGGAGCTGCAAAACCAGCTGCAGCAGCTCAGGAAGGAGAGGGAGTCCCCCGCAGGGGGGTCGGTCCCTCAGGAGAGAACGGCGAGGAAGAGGGTAAGGGTGATATGCACCTCATCCTCTGAGGAGGGCCGGCCGCCTCCCAAGGCCCCGACCGCCCAACCCTCGGCGGAGGAGTTGACGGAGCCTCCCCCACAGCCCATGGAGGTGGGCGTGGAGGAGAGCTCCTACGAGCGGCACAGGGAGGAGCTCGCAAGAGAGGGGCTCCCCCCTTTGTATAGGCCGCCCGTTAAGGGGAGGCGGGCCTTGCTGGAGGGGGCTGTACCCCCCCAGCGAGAGGCCGCCGCGGTAGGCGAGGTGGCCGCCGCCGCCAGAGCGGCGGAGCTGTCGGAGCCGATCCCTCAGGTCATGGAGAACCTGAAGGATCAAATGCTCCGGCAGTTTGAAAGAATGGCGGCCGCGCAGCTGTGCCGGCTGGCGGAAGAGGTGGACCGGAGGCTGGGACGCGTTATTGCCCCAGCACCCGGTCCCGCGACGCCGGCGCGGGCGGGGGGAGTGTTGCCGCCGCCTCCACCCTTCACGGCGGGGGCCGAGTGGACGACCGTCCCCGCCAGGAGGAAGAGAAAGGGGAGGAAGGGGGGCGCCAGCTCCCCCGGGGTCGGAGCGACGGGAGGGCCCCCGCAGAGGGCGGGGGCGAGGGGTGGCGCCGGGGCGGGCGGGGGGTGCCCGCAGCCCCGGGATCCTTCTCCGCCGGCGTCCGTGCCCCGTCCCCCCGCCGGGGCGGCCGTCAGGTCGTACGCGGCGGCGGTCGCCGGCGGGGCTGACGGTGGGGTGAGGAGAAGGGGGGAGGGAAGGGTGCTGCTCCCTCCTTCGAAGCGGGCCGCGGCCGCGGTAGCGGC
Organism: Leptothorax acervorum; assembly: GCA_035220615.1. Lineage (NCBI taxonomy): Eukaryota > Metazoa > Arthropoda > Insecta > Hymenoptera > Formicidae > Leptothorax > Leptothorax acervorum. The sequence goes on from JASTWQ010001017.1 coordinate 4,426, forward strand.
GGCCAGCGGACCGGGCACCGGTGGCGCGTCCCGGAGGAGGGCCGGAGGTGGGGGGGCTACGACGACCCCACGGCCGGGCGGGTCGGGGTTGAAACGCAGAGTGCCGAAAACGGCAACGGTTACCCTGACCTGCCCTGAGGGCGGCTACGGGGAGTCAATGTTGCTCGTGAGGCAGAGCATAAGACTCCCCGAGCTGGGAATCGAGCCCCCCTTCAATGTTAGGAGGACGGCCACCGGTGCTCTCAGCATCGAGGTGGCGGGGCCGGACAGCGGCGCAAAGGCGGGCGCCCTGGCCGAAAGGATGTCGGCGTTGCTGGCCGGCAAGGAGGGCGTCCGCGTCGGCCGTCCGTCGATGTCTGCTGAGTTGAGGCTCAGCGGACTCGACGATTCGGTGCTGGAGGGAGAATTGAGGGAGGCACTTGCCGAAAAGGGCGGAGTGGCCCCCTCCAGCATCGCGGTGGGCTCCCGACGGGCTAAATACCTTTTTTGTGAGGTGCCCGCTGGCGGCGGCGAAGGTGGTGGCGAAGGAGCGCCACATCGGCGTGGGCTGGGTGAGGGCGCGAGTCGAACTGCTCGACAAGCGCCCTCTCCAGTGTTACAGGTGCCTCGAGGTGGGCCACACTCGAGCCACCTGTAAAAACGAGGTGGACCGCACCGGCAGCTGCTACCGGTGCGGGGTAGTGGGCCACCTGGCCCGCTCGTGCACGGCCGCGCCGAAATGCGCGGTCTGCGAGCGGGCTGGCCGCCCCTCCGACCACCGGATCGGGGGCAAGTCGTGCTCCGATGGGAAGGGGGGAGGGAAAGGTGCAACCGCCGCCCCCAAAAAGGTGAAGGGCAAAAAGCCCAAAGCCCCCTCGGCAGGGGTGGCGGACGCAGAGGGCGCTCTCGCGCCTGCGGCGGTAGCCTCGGGGACCCGTTCCACGGGTCCCCGAGTAACAAGGGTGGAACCCGCGAATCTCAGCCTCAGGATCATAAGATCGCTGGAGGGGGAGTTCGCGGGGGCCATGGGCGGAGCGGAGGCGGCGGCGGCCGAGCTGAGAGCGGAGGCCGCGGCCACGAATGCCGTGACGGACGCCGCTCTCGGGTGGCTTGTCGGGTTCGCGACGGGGGAGGTTTCCGGGGGTTGGGTGGACCCCCGGGACGAGCCTGAGCCCCCACTCGGACCCGGCTACATCGGAGGAGGGGCCGCTTTGGCGGCAACGGTGAGGGAGGTGCCGGAGGACCCGATGGACTACACGGAAGATCAATGTCCGTAAGGGTCCTCCAGGCGAATCTGAACCACGCCCGCGCTGCCCAGGATTTATTTATCCACACGATGGCAGAGCGCGGGTGTGGTTTGGGGATAGTCGCGGAGCCCTACAGGGTCCCAGCAGCCCACCCCTGCTGGGCCAAGGACCGCAGTGGCTCCGCGGCTATCACATGGCGGGCACTGCCACAGGCCCCCCCGTGCACTCGTGGTGAGGCCGGGGTGGGTTTTGTGGCGGTGCATTGGGGGTCCACCTCCGTCGTGGGCGTGTACACCGCTCCGAGCTGGGACCTGGCCAGGTTCGAGCGGACGCTCCACGATATGGAGGGATGCGTCCGCCGATGCCCTACTGGCCGGGTCATAGTGGCGGGGGACTTCAATGCGAAGTCCACGCTTTGGGGTTCCCCGCGCACTGACGCGAAGGGCAGCGTCCTGGAGGGGTGGGCGGCGGGGCTCGGCCTGTGTCTCATAAACACGGGCCGAGTAAGCACATGTGTGCGCCGGCAGGGGGCCTCGGTGATCGATCTCACCTGGGCGACTCCCCCTGCCGCGCAAGAGATACACGGCTGGAGGGTGGCCACGGACCTAGAGTCCCTGTCGGACCACAGATATATAGAGATGATGGTCCGGGCCACCCCTCTGGCAGTGCTGTCCCGCCGCCGCGCCGCGGAGAAAACGCGGCGGAGAAAACGCGGCGGAGATAGGCCCTCAAGAAGTTGGACCGGGATCGCCTACAAGCGGCGATCCTGGTCCTAACTTGGGGTAAGGCGGAGGGCGAAGCCCTCGCCATGGGGACGGGGGAGATGGACGTGGACGCGGAGGCGGGTCGATTGGTGGAGGCCGCGTCGCGAGCGTGCGACGCGGCGATGCCCCGCGTCCGCCCCTTCCTCCCCCGGCGAGCCGCCTACTGGTGGACGGGCGAGATCGCCGAGCTTCGGCGCTCGTCCGTCCGCGCGTGCCGGCGGTGGTTGAGGGCCCGCGCTAGGCGTGGGGCCCTCGACGAGAGGGAGACGGGGGAGGCCTGGCGTTCTGCCCGCCAGGAACTCTCCCGCGCCATCTTTGCGGCCAAGAGGAAGGCCTGGGAGGAGCTCCTCGCCACGCTCTCGGAGGATCCGTGGGGGCGTCCGTATAGGCTTGTCATGGACAAGCTCAAGCCATGGACGCCCCCGCTTACGGAAACACTGGCCCCCCAATTTGTCGGCGGGGTGGTGGATACACTATTCCCCGCCGACAGAGGAGGAGAGGTCCTCTTTCCGGAAATCAGAATTCCGGAATGGAGGGAGGACCTGGGGGTCAGTGAGGAGGAAGTGGCGAGGGCCATCCGCGGGGTCAAGAGGCAGAAGGCCCCTGGCCCCGACGGGATCCCAGGCAGGGTCTGGGTCTTGGCCGCGGGGGAGCTGGCCGGCTGGATGCGGGATCTCTTTACCGCATGCCTGCGTGCCGGCCGATTCCCCAAAAGATGGAAGGAGGCTAGCCTGGTCCTCCTGCCAAAGGCGGGAAAGCCCGCGGACTCCCCGTCCGCGTACAGGCCCGTGTGCCTGCTGGACGAGGTGGGCAAGATCTTCGAGAGGATCATTGCCGAGCGCCTCGTCCGGCACCTGCTGTCCCGTGGGGAGGGAAGAGGTCTCTCCGACGACCAGTTCGGCTTCCGTGCGGGGAGGTCAACCGTGGACGCGATTAGGCGCGTCCTCTCCCGCACGGAGGCCGAGATTGAGGAGGGGGGAGTGGTGTTGGGGGTGTCGTTTGACGTCGTCAACGCCTTCAACACCCTCCCCTGGGAGGTAATAGGGAGGGCGCTAGTGCGGTTCGGCGTCCCTCCCTACCTTATTAGGGTCGTCGGAGATTACTTCCGGGACAGAGGCTTGAGGTACACGGACCGGGACGGGGTCCTGAGGATCAGGCTCGTGGAGCGCGGTGTTCCGCAGGGGTCGGTGTTGGGACCCCTGCTCTGGATCATCGCCTACGACCCGGTCCTCGGGGTGGCCCTCCCCAGAGGATGCTGGCTCACGGGATATGCAGACGACATATTCCTGGGGGTCAGCGGGGAGGGCTGGCAGGAGGCAATCAGGCTGGCCAACGTGGCGGCGGCGAGCGTGGTGCGCGCCATCCGGGCGCTGGGTCTGAAAGTGGCCCCCCAAAAGACGCAGGCGACCATGTATTACAACGGTCGCCTTGCGGGGGGGCCACCCCCGGAAGGACTCAGCGTTCGGGTAGAGGGGACGGAGGTCCCGATCACTTCCCACCTCCTATATCTGGGGGTGTGGATCGACCGGAGAAGGAGCTTTGGCAAACACGTTTCCCGCGTGGTCTTAAAAGCGAGGGCGGTGGCCAATAATTTGGCCAGGCTACTGCCAAACATTGGCGGGGCCAGCGGGAGCGTGCGTCGCCTCTACGTGCCCACGGTCTACTCGGTGCTGCTGTACGCAGCACCGGTGTGGGAGGAAAAGGTGGGCAGCAATGCCCGCCTTGGTGGGCAGCTGGCGGCGGTCCAGAGGCTTATAGCCAACAGAGCCGCCAGGGCCTACCGGACCGTGTCACACGTGGGGGCGACTACCCTCGCCGGAATCCCCCCGATTCACCTGATCGCCAGGTCACATGCACGCGTGTATACGCTGACCAAGGCGATCAGGGACGGGGGGGGTGTCATCACGGCGAGGGTTAAGAGGGCGCTGAAGCTCCAGGCCAAAGCGGTCCTCCTGCGAGATTGGGAGGAGTTCCTCGCGAACCCCCAACTGTGGGGCAGGAGGGTCAGGGAGGCCATCCGGCCGGTCCTAGGGGAGTGGGTGGAGCGTAAGGGGAAAGGCCTTACGTTCCACACGGCACAGGTGATCACCGGGCATGGGTGCTTCGGTGATTACCTGTGCCGAATCAGGAAGGAGCGCACCACACGCTGCCATCACTGCCCGGAGGAGGCAGACACGGCGCAACATACGCTGGAGTTTTGCCCAGCGTGGGAGGAGCAGCGCCGTGTCCTCCGGGCAAGTGTAGGAGACGACCTCGCCCTCCCGACCATCATCGCCGCGGCGGTGACCGGGGGAGAGGAGGGCGAGGTTAAATGGAGGGCGTTCGTCTCTTTCTGCGGCGCAGTCATGTCGCAGAAGGAGGCAGCCGAACGCGTCAGGAGGGGGGAAGCACTACCCCCCTCCAGCGACAGCAACTGGAGCGACGGGGTGGGTCCGGGCCGCAGATTTTTTACGACGGCGCAGGCACAGGAGCGGCCCCCCCGTCGCGATTCCGGTTTCGGAGGGAGACAGCACATGACAGTGCCGGGGGGGGAGAAGGGCACAGTTAATGCGCACAAGAGGTATCTTCTCCCTTCTTCGCCCCCCCCCCTCGGAACGGGAGGAGGCCGTTGCCGTCGGCGACGCCGGCCAACGGCCGTACGCACGGGTCCCCCCCCCCCAAAAAACTAAAGGGGGACCGCGGGGGTGGAGCGGGTGTGCGGGCGGGGTTTACCGCACGCCCGCAGCATAACCCACCCCTGCTAGAGGGGCGGCGGTCTGGGTGGATGTCCCCCCATTCCGCCGCGGTGGTTTTAGGAGGCGGCTTCAAGGAGCCGGGGGAGACGCCGGCGGCGTCTCCCGGGTTGGCGCCCAAGTCAAATGGGCCTGGCGCTGGGGAGCCCCGGAAGAATCAGTGCGTTTCCCGGGGCTCTCCATGACAACGAGCGCCATGAGGGACATCCGCAGGAAAAAAAAATGGGGTGCGACACCCTGCGGTACCTGTCTGTCCGTGGGGCCCCCCGCGTGGCGGCGCCCGTCACGGTGCCCACCGGGTCGGAGCGGTGGGAGCCCTGAAAGCCTATGGGGGGCTGGGTCTTGATGCCCTCTCCTCATGGGTGAGTAAGGGCCTGGAGTCCCAGTCGCCTTGCTGTTGGCAGGGGGCTGAGGCATAGGGGGTAACCCCGAGCCGTGACGGGTAGCGGGATTAGACCCAAAATGAACTACTCAAACAAAAACAAGAACGTAGGAGAGGAAGAGAGCGACTGCTCTCAGAGGAGGGACAGCTTCGGCATCCCGTACCCCCCAGAGCCGAAGTGCGTGAAGGTGAGGATGGAGAGGATCAGTCGGGAAAGGCTGAAGAAAGAAGACAAGAGGGTGCGCTCCCACTCTGCCAGAGACCTTGAGAGGGACAGGTCAAGGTCGCGAAACAAAATAAAGGAGGACAAACGAGTCCAAGAAACCGGGAAGGACGCCGGAAAGGAAAGGGACGCATCATCGTCATCCCTGGTGCGGGACGAGGAGGAGGACACCGTCGACGTCGAGGTGGTGGACACAGACGAAGAGGACATCCCTGCTTCTCCCCCCCCTCTCTCAATCGGGGTCACAGAAGGGTGGCTTCGTGGAGGTCCGGGACGAGACGAGAGACATCCTGGAGGACACTCAGAGGAGAATGGAGGAGAAACTAGGAGAAGGGAACTGCCCATCAGTCGAGATGGGCAGGCAAGAGGGCGGACGGGGAGGGAAGGCGAAAACAGGCAATTGCTATTTAAAACGCCTGAGAGAAGCCCGTGACTCCCTGTTGGCTGAAGCGGAGACGCTCAGGGCATTAAAGGCCGGACTGGCGCCGGAAACACTGTCCAAAAGCAGGAGGAGAGGGGAAAAGAAAATGGAGGAGGAAATAAGCAACCTACCGACAGCGGCGATTCCGTCGATGATACTGGAAGCAGTCAACGGCGTTGACATGGTTGCCCAAAAGTCCGGAAACCTGAAGGGGGAGTACACGGGCACGTTAAACCGAGCTGCAGCGATAGTAAAAGTCGCGATATCGCAGCTGATGCAGAGGCGTGACAACGCCGTTATGGATCCAGACGCGAGGGAAGCCGAAGCGGATAGACTTCGGCAAAAGATTGTGGAACAAGAGCGGGAGATTGAGTCTTAGACAACTCAAGGACCAGCACGATAATATGCAGCGGGAGCTCCAGGAACAGAGGGAGCAAGTAAACCGCTTACAAGGAATGCTGGAGGGAAGGAGAGATGGGACGATAACGTACAGAGACAGAGGAGCGAAGAGGAAGAAGGCAAATCCTCTCCCCTCCTCGTCAGAAGAGGAGAATGAACCCCCTAGAGGGGAAGATAACCTGGAGGGAGCAGAGATTGCTGAGAACACCCAACAATCGGAGACGGGAGGGATGGAGGCAGCAGGCGAGGAGCCGGCGACCTCCAGGGAGCAGGTCATGAAGGAGATAGAGGCGGAGGGCATGCCAGCGGCAATCCGCCCCCCGCTGAAGGGCCAGCAAAGAGTGCTGGACCCCGAAGTACCTCTGGCTGCCCCCGGAGGGGGATCAGCAGCTCCCCCTAAAGGCGCCGCCGTCGACAGCATGGAAACGCGTCTGGCGAGCATGTTGGTCAGATGCGTCGATGAAAAGGTGAACAAGCTGGGAGGGGAATTAATGAGGATGATCCAGGAGAGACTCCCACAAGCCTCCGTGAGAAAGGAGGATAGAGAGAAACTCCCCCCTTCTAATAAGGAGCCCCGGGCCAAGCCAGCTGACGACGCCAGAGGGGATCCTATGGGAAAGAAGAAGGGTAAGAAAGGGGGAGAGGCAAGCAGAAGCTGGGAAAAGGAACCCCCCCAAGGAGGGAGGGAAAGAGGAAGGAACGAAATCCGCCGCACGAGACCGAGCGGCCGCGGCTCCGACGTCAACCCAAGTGGCCAGCGGCCAGGTGACAGAAGGCCTGTGGTCTCAAGTAATAGGGCGGAAGGAGAAAGCTGCTGCGAAGAAGCAAGAAAAACAGCAGCAGGAGGGGAAAAGAGCCGCCACTGCTTCTGCTCAACAACAACAGCAGTAACCTTAACCTTAACGTGCCCCCCAGACATGTACGCAGAGTACATGGGGACCGTAAGGAGGACCATCAACCTCAAAGACTTGGGGATTAAAAAACCCCCAAATACGAGGAGGACAGCGACGGGTGCCCTGAGCATCGAGCTGTCAGGACAGGGAAGGCCCCGAAAAGGCCGACGTCCTGGCGGCAAAGATGAGAGAGGCGCTGAACGGAAAGGAGGGAGTCAAAGTGGCCCGTCCTACGATGACGGCAGATATCCGCATCTCCGGGTTCGACGAGTCGGTGACGGCGGAAGAGATAGGAAGGGCGATAGCGGAGGTCGGGAAGACCTCCCCGAATGACGTCACGGTGGGGCCAATCAGCCTGAGACCAAGGGGCATGGGCACAGTCGTTGTCAAGTGCCCCTTAAAAACGGCCAACGCCGTGGCTAAGGAGGGTAAGGTGGCGCTGGGTTGGACGCGAGCCAAAGCGGAGGTGCTGGCGAAGCGTCCATTGCAGTGTTTCAGGTGCCAAGAAATGGGACACACGCGGGCCACGTGCCGCAGTGAGGTGGACCGCACCGGTGCCTGCTATCGGTGCGGTGGGCAGGGGCACGTGGCACGCGGGTGCGAGGCACCCGTGCGCTGCACAATATGCGAGAGCAAAAGCAGGCTGTCTAATCACAGGGTGGGTGGCAAGACCTGCCCTGAGGGGCGAAAGAACGCCAAAGGGGAAAATCCCGCCAAGGGAGGGGGGAAAGCTCAAGGCGCACCCAAGCCGGAAGGGGCGGGTGCCAAGGGGAAGAAGGTTGGGCAGGAGAAGCCAAAGCCGGCAGAGGGGGCCAAGCCTAAACTGGCCCCAAGTGCAGCTACGTCCGGCTACAAGAAGAACGGGGACTTCATCATAGCGACAGTCCCCAAAGGCCAAGGGACAGCGAAAGTGGAAAAATCCACCGCCACCAAAGAGAAGGCCGGGGGAAGCAAGGTGGGAATGGTGGAACCCACGGTAAGTGTGGTGAGGATGGAGGTGGATATAGAAGATACCCACCAGACGCAAACGGAGGCGAGGACGGAGGAACTCACGGAGACGCACTAAAATGTCCATACGAGTTCTACAGTGCAACCTTAACCATGCCCGCGCCGCCCAGGACTTATTCGTCCACACCATGGTGGAAAGCGGGTGTGGTCTGGGGATAACTGTGGATAATAGCGGAACCCCACAGGGTCCCAACGGCCCACCCATGTTGGGCTCAGGATAAAAGGGGGTTATCCGCTATAACTTGGAGGAACATGCCAGAATCCCCCCCGTGCAGAATGTTGGAAGCCGGGGAGGGATTCGTGGCTGTACAATGGGGGCTCATCTCCGTAGTGAGCGTTTATGCCCCTCCGAGGTGGGACCGAACCAGGTACGGACGAGCGTTATATGAGATTGACGCGTGTGTCCGACGCCAGCTGCCTGGTCGTGTCCTGGTGGCCGGGGACTTCAACGCGAAGTCCACGATGTGGGGTTCCCCGGCCACCGACTGGAGGGGCCGCGCAGTGGAAGCATGGGCGGCGGGTCTCGGCCTGTGCCTATTAAACACGGGCCGAGAAAACACCTGCGTGCGCCGTCAGGGGGCCTCGATAGTTGACTTATCGTGGGCAAACCCCCTGGCCGCGCGCGAGATAGGCGGGTGGAGGGTGGCTACGGGCCGAGAAACTCTTTCGGATCATCTTTGCATAGAGATGACGGTCCGGGCCACCCCTCCGGAGCTGCTTGCCCGCCGAAAAGCGAGGGACAGAGCCACACGGAGATGGGCCTTTAAGAAGCTGGACCGGGACTTGCTGGAGGCGGCAGTCCTGGTTCAGACATGGGGGGAAGAGGACGGTAGCGCCGGGGGGATCGGGGATGTGGACGCGGAGGCGGAGAAATTGGTCTCGTCAATGTCTAAGATATGCGATGTGGCCATGCCCCGCGTCCGTAGACTCCCCCCCCCCCCGGCGTGCCACCTATTGGTGGACGGAGGAGATCGCGAGTTTGCGACGCTCCTCCGTCCGTAGTAGGAGAACATTTCAGAGGGCACGCGCTGGTCGACGCGGTGCCCTCGAGGAGGAAGCGGGGGAGGCCTGGCGTGCTGCCCGCCTGGTCCTCTCCCGAGCCATATTTGCGGCTAAGGAGGCGGCCTGGAGGGAGCTCATCGCGAGCGTCGAGGAGGATCCGTGGGGGCGCCCATACAAGCTGGTCAAGGATAAGTTAAGACCATGGGCGCCCCCACTCACGGAAAATTTGGACCCCCAGTTCGTCGACCGGGTAGCAGATACGCTATTTCCGGTCGGTGACGGAGGTGAAGTCCTGTTCTCGGAAACGCCATTCCGGGAATGGGACGACGAACTGGGGGTCACGGAGGAGGAGCTCGCGAGGGCGCTCCGCAGGGTCAGGAGGGGTAAAGCTCCTGGCCCTGAAGGGATTCCGGGCCGCATGTGGACCTTGGCCGCGGGGGGACTGGCCGGCCGGATGCGGAGACTTTACACCGCATGCCTAAGGGCCGGCCGGTTCCCCACGAGATGGAAGAGAGCCAGTCTGGTGCTCCTACCCAAGGCGGGGAAGCCAACGGATTCCCCGTCCGGGTATCGGCCCGTGTGCCTGCTGGACGAGGCAGGCAAGGTGTTCGAGCGGATAATCGTGGAACGCCTCGTCCAGCATCTCTCCCGGAGGAGGGACGGTGGTCTCTCGGGCGACCAATTCGGCTTTCGTGCGGGCAGATCGACGGTAGACGCGATTAAGTGCGTCCTTGCCCGCACGGAGGCCGAGATCGAGGAGGGGAGGGTAGTGATGGGCGTTTTATTTGACGTCAGAAACGCCTTTAACTCCCTCCCCTGGCCGGTATTGGGGGAGGCCCTATTGAGGTTTGGGGTTCCCCCATACCTCGTGGAGGTCGTCCGAGACTATTTCCGGGAGAGGGGAATTGTTTACACGGACCGAGACGGAGTTCTGAGGACCAGGCTGATGGGCTGTGGGGTGCCCCAGGGGTCAGTCCTGGGGCCCCTACTTTGGAATATAGGTTATGACCTGGTCCTCAGAACACCCCTCCCCTTATGATGCTGGCTCTCGGGATATGCCGATGACGTATACCTGGGAGTCAGCGGGGTGGGGTGGGAGGAGCTTACCAGACTGGCGACGGTGGCAGCTGCGTGTGTGGTGCGCTCGATAAGGGGGCTGGGCTTGGAGGTGGCCCCGCAGAAGACGGAAATCACCGTTTTCTATAACAAGAAGCGGAGCCATATACCTCCTCCGGAGGGGCTCAGCCTCCGCGTCGAGGGAGTCGACGTCCCGGCCACTCCTCATCAGAAGTACCTGGGAGTGTGGTTGGACGGCCAAAGGAGCTTCGGCGAGCACGTCGCCCGCGTGGCCGAGAAGGCGGTCGGGGCAGCAAACGCCCTGGCCCGGCTACTGCCCAACGTCGGTGGGGCCAGCGGGCGCGTGAAGCGCCTCTACGTGGCGGCAGTCCAATCGGTGCTACTTTATGCAGCGCCGATTTGGTGGCAAAAGGTGGGGAATACTCCCCGCCTCAGAAAGAGGATGGCGGCGGCCCAACAAACAATCGTAATAAGGGCCGCCAGAGCTTACAGGACTGTCAGCCACGTGGGGGCGTGCGTCCTCGCTGGGGTCCCCCCTGTGCACCTGGTCGCGGAGGCGTACGCAAGCATGTACGATCGTACAGGGGCGATCAGGGCAGATCTGGGGGTGGTCCCACCGAGGGCGAAGAGGGAGCTGAGGCTCCAGAGCGCGCGGTCTACGATCGTAAAATGGAAGGAGTACCTGACGGATCCACAATTTCCGAGTGAAAGGCTGGGTTGGGGTTACGCAAACCCCCCCCCCCCTTGGGGGATGGAGGGGAGGTACCCTATATTGTAGCGTTTGACAAGAGAAGTTCAGTGGTGGTACTCTCCCTTGTTAACTCTCACCCGTTAGACCCCCAAGGAGGAAAATGTAAAATAATTTATAAAATAAATATTTGCACATTTAATAATTTTTTAACCCTCTACGGGTAGTGATTAAAAGTACATGTGGGGGGAGGCCTTTGCCCACCCCTCCCGCCCTCCTCCAAACCGTGTGGAATCCGCCCTCTATCCACGTATGTACTTTGTAAGTTGTAAAGCGAGGCCCCCCCGAACCTCCCTGGACTCCCTTTCGGGGGGCTTAGCCCTTCTGGACCCCCCATTGGGAGTTTCGCTTACACGTACTACATGCTAAGTTGTAAAGCGAGATCCAGGTGAAGTTCCCAAGGGGGGTCCAGGGGGCGAAGCTCCCGACTTTGATATAACACTTTTCTATTGCAAAAGCAACATCTATTACGAAAACAAGACTTAATCTGGTAGAAAAAAATGTGAAACAGGCGCTGGCAGGAAGGGTGGTTGTGGAGAGAGGGGCAACGCCCTACCTTGCGTAGGGGTCTTGCTAATCTTTTCTGTATCTATTTTTAGTATATTGTAGACTCATCTATTTAGTAAGTCGAAGATTTAAGAGATATATAAATTCTACACGTCAAGTGAATGGAACGTCCTACCTTGCGTACGGGGCCTCGCTAATCTTTTTAGTATAAATATTTTTAGTATATTGTAGACTCATCTATTTAGTAAGGCGAAGATTTAATAGATATACAGATCTTACATGTCGGGTGAATTGAACATCCTACCTTGCGTACGGGGCCTCGCTAATCTTTTCAGTATCAATATTTTTAGTATATGGTAGACTCATCTATTTAGTAAGGTGAAGATTTAATAGATATACAGATCTTACATGTCGGGTGAATGGAACGTCCTACCTTGCGTACGGGTCCTACCTTGCGTACGCACACCAATGCAAGCCCCCCCGCAGGGGGGCGGAACCTACTGCATCCACGCACGCACTTCTCCACCCACACAACAATCGGGTTGAGTTAGGTCAGTTTTTTTTTAAGTGGAGCCCCCCGCATATACACAAGGGGTCAGGGTGCAGGATAAAAGGGTGGCGAAGCCCCCCCCCGCATATACTTTTAATTACTACCCGTAGAGGGTTAAAAAGTGATTAAATGTGCATATATTTATATATTTTTTTTTAGATTATTTTACATTTTCCCCCTTGGGGGTCTAACGGGTGAGAGTTAACAAGGGAGAGTACCACCACTGAATTTCCCTTGTCAAGCGCTATAATATAGGGTACCTCCCTCCTCCCCCCTGGGGTGGGGTTTGCGTTACCTTAACCATTCAACGTAGCTACCATATCCCTGTCGCGTGGATATGTTCTTACAATGTCCTTGAGTCAGTCTCATCGCGAAACGACCTTCGAATATGCTTGCAAATGTAATTACGCGATCTCACATGTCCACGGTAATGCGAACTGACTGATTGACTCAAACGCAGGTCATGAGTGACCTTGGTATGTATAATTGCTCAGAGTCGCGATCGCGATATCATTTCATGCGTAAGTCAACTCGTTGACTATTTGACCTTGAAGAGGTCGAATCTATACTACTTGCCCGCGAGTCTTGTCCTATCTCGCGTGCGTCGTTCGCGATATGTACTTGCGTACGAAGTCGTACTCATTCCTGTCAATTGTCATTTAGCCGCCCTAAATGACTTGACACCCCCGATCATTCTTATAGGGGAAGCAAGAAAGGAAGAAATTACATGTATGTGTGTATGTGAGCGCTAATTGTTATAAAACACAGTATTCGTTTTATTCTTATTTAATGAACTCTTATATGTCTACATATATCTATCTATTCTTGTTAAGTCCGCGCGGGGCTGAGGGTTTACGTTTATGTCACTCTTTCTCTCTCTTTCGCACACACACTCATACCCATTGCGCTCGCTGCGCTTACATACACGCATGCACACTCACAGATATGCTTTCGCACTTCTACTCGGTCATACCCGCCGGTTGACCTTGAGGATTTATCACCTCACGCACTAATTGGGATTGATCAGGGGGGACGGGGTTCGGTGTTGCCTTCCCGCTGGTCGCCTCCTGGTTGACCCTGGGTGCGCTGTCGATGGATGACCTTGACATCCGTTCAACGCTTTTTTTTTTTTTTTTGACGCGGGGAAATCTTCAACTACTGGGATTCCGAGCCGAAGCCCGGTTTGCCCAGTAGCCCCCCTCGATGACAAGAGGGGGAAGACGCCCCCGCCCTTGGGGGAGGGCGAGGGTAGTGCCGGATTCATACCGGCTAAAACCCCGCGGGAATCCTCCTCGGCGCGTTTAATTTGAGGGAGCCCCAGGAAACGCCATGATTCGTCTGGGACTCCCTCCGCGCCGCGCCCATAGTGGGCACCTATCCTGGGGGGGAACTAGTCCCCCTCTAGCCTAGCAAGGCTATTGCTTCAATTGTGACGGGTCGGGGGGATCCCCGCCCCGGCCCGCCACCCGTCACGCTGGGGGTTTTTGGTTGCGGGCGCGCGGGAGCCCCCGCTCGCGCGTCCCGCACCCCCAGCCGTTCCCCCTCCCAAGTGGGGAGGGGGAACTTTCCCAACTCGTATCCGAGCCGCGCCCCCCCTTGTTTTGGGGAGGCGGGGGCTGACAACAGGGAGGGGGAGCGGATGAATATCGCCAGGCGGGAAGGGGGGGGTGGGCGGGCCTAAGTGAATAGGCCCGCAGCCACCTCGGCGCTCCCCCGTTAGTAACGTGGGGAGCGGGCCTCCAACGAATGGTAAGGCCCGCGGCAACCGAGGCGAACCCCCGCCGGTTAACAACCGCCCCCTCCCTAACGTCATCTGTCCTCCTCGTCTGAGGAGGACAGGACACGAGGGCCGCAGCGCCGCTTAGGCGGCAACCGCGGCCCGTCGTCGCTACTGCTGCTGCTACCGCCGCCGCCGCCCGGGCGACGGCGCAACGCGCGCCGCCGCGTCAGCGGCGGCGACGACCTCCTTGAGCCCGCCGCGCTCCCCGCCCTGTTCCGGGCCGTGGCGCGGGGGGCATTCGCTCGTGTAGGGCGGCGATGCAGATCGCGCCGCCGCCGCGACAGCCACACGTCGTCGCCGTCCTCACTGTCAGGAGGGGGGTCCACTTCCCCCCTCCTGATCCTTTCGGCTGCCTCCTTCCGCGACATCACGTTGCCGCAGAAGGAGACGAGAGCCGTCCATTTGACCTCCCCCTGTGGTCCGACCACCGCTTCTACGATGGCCGGCAGGGAGAGGTCCCCTCCTATTTCCGCCCGGAGGACACGGCGCAGCTCCTCCCATGCTGGACAGTACTCCAGCGTATGCTGCGCCGTGTCTGCCTCCTCCGGGCAGTGGTGGCAGCCTGTAGTGCCCTCCTTTCCAATGCGGCACAGGTATTCCCCGAAACAACCGTGTCCCGAAAAAACCTGCGCCGCATGGAACGTTAGTCCGCGTCCCCTTCTGAGTTCCAGCCATTCCCGCAGGAATGGCTGGATAGCCTCTCGGACCCTCCTCCCCGAAAGACGGGGATCCGTGAGCAGAGCACTCCACTCACGGAGGAGGGTCTCATTGGCCCCGGCGCTTCAGCAAGGCCCTCGCCCTAGGCACGACTGTGCCCCCCCCCCCCGCTTCGATCACTTTAATCCTCCTGTAGGTCCCGGCCTGGGACCTTGCGAGGAGATCAATCGGGGGGGATGCCGGCGAGGACCGTCGCCCCCACATGGGACACCGTTCGGTACGTCCTGGCCGCCCTATTCGCGATAATGCGTTGGGCGGCCCTCAACTGCCTGCCCAGGCCGTCGTTTCTGCAAACCTCCTCGGCCCAGACAGGCGCTCCGTACAGGAGTACGGAATGGACGACCGACGCGTACAAACGACGCACACGCCCGCCGGCGCCGCCCAAATTGGGCAGTAACCTGGCCAGAGCATTGGCCATGCTCTTTGCCTTTGGCACCGTGCGGGCAATGTGCTCGCCGAAGCTGCCGGAACTCGTGCAGCCACACCCCCAAGTATTTCAGTTGGGGGGCGGCCGGGACGCGGACTCCCTCCACATATATGTTGGGCCTCACTGCTGGCGGCGGGCCCCGCAGAGCGCGGTTATAAAACCACGTTACCTGGGTTTTCTGCGGGGCCACCTCGAGGCCCAACTCCCTAATTTTGCGCACCACAGTGGCTGCCGCCACGTTGGCCTAGTCTGGCCACATCCTGCCATGCCTGCGCCCCATCCTCCTCCTCCTCTGACGAGGAGGACAGATCACACGTCCCCCCGCCGATGCCCAGGTACACGTCGTCCGCGTACCCTGACAACCAGCATCCGGCGGGGAGAATAGCCCGTAGGACCAGGTCATAACCGATAATCCACAACCGGGGCCCAAGAACGGACCCCTGCGGGACACCTCGTTCGATTAACCTGATCCTCGACACCCCGTCCTGGTCGATGTATAACAGGCCCCTGTCCCGGAAGTAGTCGGCGATCACCGCTATTAAATAAGCGGGAACGCCGAACCTCGTTAGCGCCTCTCCGATCGCAGCCCAGGGGAGGGAATTAAACGCGTTGGACACGTCGAAAGACATGCCCAACGCTACCCCCCCCCCTTCCCCTCGTTCGTGACTGCTTCCGTGCGGGATACGACGCGGAGGATCGCGTCGATCTTCCCGCACGGAATCCGAATTGATCGTCGGAGAGGCCACCACCCTCACACCGGGACAGGTGCTCGACGAGGCGCTCGGCGATAATCCTCTCGAAGATTTTGCCGACCTCGTCGAGCAGGCAAATCGGCCTGTACGCGGACGGGGCGTCCGCGGGCTTGCCCACCTTCGGCAGGAGGACCAGACTGGCCTCCTTCCAACGCGTGGGGAACCGACCGGCCCTCAGACATTCGCTAAAAATGCGAATTAGCCAACCGGTCAGTCCCCCGCGGCCAAGACCCACGCACGGCCCGGGACCCCGTCAGGGCCAGGAGCCTTGCCTCTCCTAACCCTGCGGAGAGCTCTCCCCAGCTCTTCCTCAGACACCCCTAGCTCGTCACTCCACCACGGAACGTCTGCCTCTGGGAAGAGGACGGCACCACCCTGGTCGGCAGGGAATAAGGTGTCCACCACCCTGCCGACAAATGGGGGGTCCAAGGTCTCCGTGAGCGAGGGCGTCCATGGTCTCAACTTGTTGAGTACCAACTTATATGGACGCCCCCACGGATCCTCATCGAGCGTGGAGACCAACTCGTCCCAAGCCTTGCTCTTGGCCGCCCTGATCGCTCTGGAGAGAGCCTGACGGGCAGCACGCCAGGCCTCCCCAGTCTCCCGATCATCGCGGTCGCCGTGGCCCGCTCTGGCGCGGAGCCACTCTCGGTTTGCGTGGACGGAGGCCCGCCGAAGCTCGGCGATGTCCTCCGTCCACCAATACGCCGCACGCCTGGGGGAAGGCCTTTTGATGCGGGGCATCGCCACATCGCAAGCTTGCGACATGACGCCCCGCAGACGCTCGACCTCCGCGTCTATGTCGAAGGCCTCCCCCTCGTTGGCGTGCGCGTTCTCCTCGTCATCGCCCCACGTGAGGGCGATGACCGCCGCCCGTAATCGGTCGGGCTCCATCTTTTTAATCGCCCATCTCCGTCGGGGCGATTCATTGGCACGGCGCCGGGCCAGCACGTCCCGGGGGGCAGCATCGATCACCATCTCGATATGCCGATGGTCCGACAGGGTCTCCCTGTGGACCATCACCCCCCAGTGTCGTATCATGCGCGCGGCAGAAGGGGACGCCCACGTGAGATCCACTATGGACATCCGCAGCCGGCGCACACACGTGCTGTCGCGGCCTGTGTTGACCAAACACAGGCCCAAGCCCGACGCCCACCCCTCCAAGGCGCGCCCTCTTAGGTTCGTGACGGGGGAACCCCACAGGGGATTCTTCGCGTTGAAATTCCCCGCCACGATAACCCGTCCCGCCGTCGCGAGGAGGTGCCTGCGCACGCACGCATCTAGGTCGTGCAGCACCCCCTCAAACTCGGCGAGACTCCACCTCGGAGGGGCGTATACGCCCTCGACGGAGATGAACCCCCACCTCACCGCCACGAACCCCACCCCGCTCTTGGTGCGTGAGCACGGGGGGGACTCGGGCAAGCTCCTCCATGTGATGGCGACGGAGCCCCTGTTGTCCGCGGCCCAGCAGGGGTGATCTGCCGAAACCGCGTACGGCTCCGCCGCCACTCCCAAACCACACCCGCGCTCCGCCATCGTATGCAGGAAGAGGTCCTGGGCGGCGCGGGCGTGGCTGAGATTACTTTGGAGGAGGCGGAGGGGCATTACAAGTATCCCCGTTTAGGATCTTCCGCCTCCACCTCCATATTCTCGGTCTCCTCCCTAGGGAGGGCCGTGTTCACCACGAGCTCGGTGAGCTTTGCCGAGGGGGGCGCGACCACCACCACCTTGCGGCCGGTGAGAGCCTCCACACTCTTCACCGCCGGTTTGGCGGAGGAAGAGGCGGCGGTATGCGACGACGACGACGCCCGATCCCCCTTCCCCTTCCGGCCGCCGCTCGCCGAAGGCTCCGCCAAGGGTCGGGCCTTCCCGTCCTTCGTAGAAGGAGGGGGCGCCGCTTTCGGTGCGCCACCCTTCCTCCCGCCAGCACCAGAGCAGGCCTTGCTGCCCACCCTGTGCCGGTCCGGGCGGCCCGCGTCGGCGCAAACGGCGCACCTCACGGGCGCCTCGCACTCCCGGGCCTCGTGTCCGACAACGCCGCACCGGTAGCACGCTCCGGTGCGGTCATCCGCTCAACGCTGACTCTCGCCAATCCTGTCAGCTGACGCTGGTCGATGATCCTGGGCGTCTCTCGCTCGTCCATCTGGCACGGTTGGCTGGTGGTGTTGTCACTCATGCGCTCGGGAGATGCCGATGCAGCCGTCGGTTGCAAGGTTGTGACCGGACAGAGGTCTAGAATGGATTTCCGAACGAAAATAAAATTTATTGTATTTGACCTTGAATGACCTTGAGAGGGTTCGCGCACGACTCACTCACGCAGACACGGTTATTTATGATTGTCGCCACTCAGTTTCACCTAAACCAACTGAGAAGGTTATGTGAAATAAAACAAACCTTTATGAAGGTCGCTCCTAATTTCCCCTTTTCTCTGTTTCAGATTCCTCTACGTCGGATGCCGGATGGAACTCGCTGCCCACTGGATTCGTCAACGCCTTGCCAGGGATTGCCGCTGGACTGCTGGACCGTCGCTGGACATGCCTTTCTCAGATTCTCGCCGGACGATATGTAGGGATATAGGTAAGTAGGTTAGGGAAAATTAGCTTCACTAGAAACACTCACTGTGCTCTGCTTTTAATATTTTCACTGAATTTATTGTTTCAGAATAATCACTATTACACACGGAATGGTATCGTCGTGGTGTTACAATAGTCGCTCGGTATGCCTCGTGTCGCTACGACTTATCAATTATTCGCGTACGCACTAAGATTTGCGTTACGACTGTCTTCGCTATTCGCGGAATTACGATGATTATCGCTCTGATCAATACTATTCGCACTCGCGTCGGTCTATCGCCAACTCGCGCTGCTTATCTGCTTGACCTTGAATCGTTATGCTGTTTCTCGCGGAATTAATTCTACGCGTTTCAGCTAATGCGCCTGTATGTAGATTACACGGCGTACGACGGTGTTGGATAACGCGCTCGGTTCGCGGGATACGCCTCGATCTCACTGAGACTGCTCGTCGGTATATGTCCGTACGTTATAAAGTCTCTCGGGCACTCCTCGTTATCGAATCACTATCGCGTCGTTTACCCGTATCACGAATTAATTCGCGTATACTAATGCCGGATCACGCACTCGGTACGCGGGATGAACTCCGATCGTCGCTGAAACTAATCAAGTCTCGCGGAGCACTCCACTTTCGCGCCACTACGAAATGCTGTCGCTGACATGTAATTATTACTCCGGATTACGCGCTCGGTTCGCGGGATGATCTCCGATTCTCGCTGAGACTATTCACGGAACGCTCGCACTATTTCAAGTCTCTCTCAGTATATCACGTTATACTATGTTCGCAGAGACTAAGTCTCGATACGTCCGATCTCTTTCAAGTCTCACGGAGTACTCCTCTAATGCGTAATCACGATTCGCTATCCGTCACAAATAATTACTCCGGATTACGCGTACGGTACGCGGGATAAACCTCGATTCTACGGTAGAGTCGGTTGACACACGTCCGCTCTGTTTCACGACCGTCGAGGAACTCCCCTATGTTTGCTCCGACTTCGCAATCCAGTGCTATCCCCACGTGTGTGGTACCTCGCACTGATCACGCATATCAACAGTGGTCCTAGAGTTCGGCCGCTCGATTTGGCGAAAACAACTTTTTGTGACCCTTGTTTGTCACATTCCAGAACAGATACTACATGTCTACAAGCTTCAGAATCTCGCAAATATAATATTCACGATAATATTTCAGCTTGTCTTCGCACAATCGAATGACCTTGAACCAATTTACCATATTATTCTAGGTGTTCGCTGCCTCGCAGGGCACGCTCGCAGTGAAGGTCGCGCACAGGCGCGCGACGTACATGCCGCTTATATGATATCTAATATTCAAGGGCAACCTATGATGGTTGTCGATGTCTCTATACGGGAGGGTCCCGTTAGCGCACGGTGCGATAGCGCACAGCCCGATAGCACACGTCGAATTTAAAATAATTCCCGATAGCCCACATCGCTTTAGCACACGTCCCGATAGCACACCAAATAAATGGCGCACTATCCCGATAGCGCACCAACTAATATGCACATTTGCCCGATAGCCCACATCCCCTTAGCACACGTCCCGATAGCACACCAAATAAATGGCGCGCTATCCCGATAGCGCACCAACTAATATGCACATTTGCCTGATAGTACACAAGAAAATGAAACATAGTCCCGATAGCGCACGAAATGTTGGAAGCATTATCCCGATAGCGCACGCACGTTTTTTTCCCGATAGTGCACGAGGTGCGCTAAAGGGACGTGTGCTAACGAGAAAAAGAAACGTTCATTTCCCGATAGCGCACGAGGTGCGCTAATGGGACGTGTGCTAAAGAGAAAACACGCGTTTATTTCCCGATAGCGCACGAGGTGCGCTAAAGGGACATGTGCTAACGAGAAAAAGAAACGTTCATTTCCCGATAACGCACGAGGTGCGCTACGGGGACGTGTGCTTGTGTGAATAGACGCGTTTCTTACACTTTGTAGAGGAATGAATATGTATCGCTAAAATAAAAGTATTTGTAAAATTTATATTAAGAAACTTACACACACTCACGCACGCACGCACACACACACCCACACACACACACACACACCCACACACACACATATATATATGTCAATTGTAGATTTAGGGGACAATTTTTGATACGCATTGACTACTTCGGGGACTTTTGGCTCCATTGGGGTCTGTCCTCAAAGTTTTATATACAAATTGTATATTTCAGGAACGTCCCCAAAGTTACTATTTTATGAGAATTGTATATTTTGGGGACACTTTTTCTTTGTGTACATTGAGTGTACATTGAGGACCGTCCCCGAAGGGTCATAAGATATATTGGCTATTTTGGGGACATTACATAGTTAATATTAATTTAGGTTGATTGTGCTGAAATTTCGTACCAGATACATACAACATACGAGTATATAATTGGTATGACAAATTTTCTAACCATGCAGAATCTGACTTTTAAAACAGCATAATCTTGAGATTAAATCAAGTAAAAAGTCTTGTATCGCCACTTTCCCCTCTGACAAACAATTATCGAGATATTAAAAAATAAATATTGAAAATGTTATAAAGTTTTCTTTGAATATCTTAGAAGTCATTGCTTTATGGATTATTGACGCAATAAGTTTGCCACGTACTGCAATAATTAATGTAACCATTTATACGTAAGAGTCTTGTTGTTTCAATAAGTCGAAGGATTTTTATTAAGTGTCAAATTCTATTGTATATTGGAAAATTCTGTGAAGAAGACATTAGTATAGAAAATAAATCATCTCCCATTAAATGGAATAACAATATATTGACTATGCTAGAACTTTGCATGCGACATAGGGTATACATCAGCATGACAGATATCCTAACCTTTCAGAATATTACATTTAAAGATGAATTTACATTTGTCCACTAATTTTAAACCGTTTTGCAATTTTGATCAAGATGTGTGATACAAAATCGACTTCCCCTGCAGCCAATCTATATGCATTAGAAATGGTCATACGACAAATGTGATATCAGCCTTAAAAGTCATATTCTGTAAGGTTAGGAAACCTGTCATGCCTGTCAGGCCGACAGTATGTTCCATGAGCGAAAGTTTGCAAAAAACAGTACATTGTTGGGATATCAGCCTTAAAAGTCATATTCTGTAAGGTTAGGAAACCTGTCATGCTGATGTATACCCTATGTCGCATGCAAAGTTCTAGCATAGTCAATATATTGTTATTCCATTTAATGGGAGATGATTTATTTTATATACTAATGTCATTAGTATAGAGTATACATCAGCATGACAGATATCCTAACCTTTCAGAATATTACATTTAAAGATGAATTTACATTTGTCTAATTTTAAACCGTTTTGCAATTTTGATCAAGATGTGTGATATAAAATCGACTTCCCCTGCAGCCAATCTATATGCATTAGAAATGGTCATACGACAAATGTGATATCAGCCTTAAAAGTCATATTCTGTAAGGTTAGGAAACCTGTCATGCCTGTCAGACATACAGTATGTTCCATGAGCGAAAGTTTGCAATAAACAGTACATTGATGGGATAACAGTGTACTGTTTATTGCAAACTTTCGCTCATGGAACATACTGTATGTCTGACAGGCATGACAGGTTTCCTAACCTTACAGAATATGACTTTTAAGGCTGATATCACATTTGTCGTATGACCATTTCTAATGCATATAGATTGGCTGCAGGGGAAGTCGATTTTATATCACACATCTTGATCAAAATTACAAAACGGTTGAAAATTAGTGGACAAATGTAAATTCATCTTTAAATGTAATATTCTAAAAGGTTAGGATATCTGTCATGCTGATGTATACCCTATACTAATGACATTAGTATATAAAATAAATCATCTCCCATTAAGTGAAGTAATAATATATTGACTATGCTAGAACTTTGCATGCGACATAGGGTATACATCAGCATGACAGATATCCTAACCTTTCAGAATATTACATTTAAAGATGAATTTACATTTGTCCACTAATTTTAAACCGTTTTGCAATTTTGATCAAGATGTGTGATATAAAATCGACTTCCCCTGCAGCCAATCTATATGCATTAGAAATAGTCATACGACAAATGTGATATTAGCCTTAAAAGTCATATTCTGTAAGGTTAGGAAACCTGTCATGCCTGTCAGACATACAGTATGTTCCATGAGCGAAAGTTTGCAATAAAAAGTACACTGTTATCCATCAATGTACTGTTTATTGCAAACTTTCGCTCATGGAACATACTGTATGTCTGACAGGCATGACAGGTTTCCTAACCTTACAGAATATGACTTTTAAGGCTGATATCACATTGTCATATTTAATGGGAGATGATTTATTTTATATACTAATGTCATTAGTAATCTCCCATTTAATGGGAGATGATTTATTTTATATACTAATGTCATTAGTATAGGGTATACATCAGCATGACAGATATCCTAACCTTTTAGAATATTACATTTAAAGATGAATTTACATTTGTCCACTAATTATTCAACCGTTTGTAATTTTGATCAAGATGTGTGATATAAAATCGACTTCCCCTGCAGACAATCTATATGCATTAGAAATGGTCATACGACAAATGTGATATCAGCCTTAAAAGTCATATTCTGTAAGGTTAGGAAACCTGTCATGCCTGTCAGACATACAGTATGTTCCATGAGCGAAAGTTTGCAATAAACAGTACATTGTTGGGATAACAATGTACTGTTTATTGCAAACTTTCGCTCATGGAACATACTGTATGTCTGACAGGCATGACAGGTTTCCTAACCTTACAGAATATGACTTTTAAGGCTGATATCACATTTGTCGTATGACCATTTCTAATGCATATAGATTGTCTGCAGGGGAAGTCGATTTTATATCACACATCTTGATCAAAATTACAAACGGTTGAATAATTAGTGGACAAATGTAAATTCATCTTTAAATGTAATATTCTAAAAGGTTAGGATATCTGTCATGCTGATGTATACCCTATACTAATGACATTAGTATATAAAATAAATCATCTCCCATTAAATGGGAGATTACTAATGACATTAGTATATAAAATAAATCATCTCCCATTAAATATGACAAATGTGATATCAGCCTTAAAAGTCATATTCTGTAAGGTTAGGAAACCTGTCATGCCTGTCAGACATACAGTATGTTCCATGAGCGAAAGTTTGCAATAAACAGTACATTGATGGGATAACAGTGTACTTTTTATTGCAAACTTTCGCTCATGGAACATACTGTATGTCTGACAGGCATGACAGGTTTCCTAACCTTACAGAATATGACTTTTAAGGCTAATATCACATTTGTCGTATGACTATTTCTAATGCATATAGATTGGCTGCAGGGGAAGTCGATTTTATATCACACATCTTGATCAAAATTGCAAAACGGTTTAAAATTAGTGGACAAATGTAAATTCATCTTTAAATGTAATATTCTGAAAGGTTAGGATATCTGTCATGCTGATGTATACCCTATGTCGCATGCAAAGTTCTAGCATAGTCAATATATTATTACTTCACTTAATGGGAGATGATTTATTTTATATACTAATGTCATTAGTATAGGGTATACATCAGCATGACAGATATCCTAACCTTTTAGAATATTACATTTAAAGATGAATTTACATTTGTCCACTAATTTTCAACCGTTTTGTAATTTTGATCAAGATGTGTGATATAAAATCGACTTCCCCTGCAGCCAATCTATATGCATTAGAAATGGTCATACGACAAATGTGATATCAGCCTTAAAAGTCATATTCTGTAAGGTTAGGAAACCTGTCATGCCTGTCAGACATACAGTATGTTCCATGAGCGAAAGTTTGCAATAAACAGTACACTGTTATCCCATCAATGTACTGTTTATTGCAAACTTTCGCTCATGGAACATACTGTATGTCTGACAGGCATGACAGGTTTCCTAACCTTACAGAATATGACTTTTAAGGCTGATATCACATTTGTCGTATGACCATTTCTAATGCATATAGATTGGCTGCAGGGGAAGTCGATTTTATATTACACATCTTGATCAAAATTACAAAACGGTTGAAAATTAGTGGACAAATGTAAATTCGTCTTTAAATGTAATATTCTAAAAGGTTAGGATATCTGTCATGCTGATGTATACCCTATACTAATGACATTAGTATATAAAATAAATCATCTCCCATTAAATAAATAACAATATATTGACTATGCTAGAACTTTGCATGCGACATAGGGTATACATCAGCATGACAGGTTTCCTAACCTTACAGAATATGACTTTTAAGGCTGATATCCCAACAATGTACTGTTTTTTGCAAACTTTCGCTCATGGAACATACTGTCGGCCTGACAGGCATGACAGGTTTCCTAACCTTACAGAATATGACTTTTAAGGCTGATATCACATTTGTCGTATGACCATTTCTAATGCATATAGATTGGCTGCAGGGGAAGTCGATTTTGTATCACACATCTTGATCAAAATTGCAAAACGGTTTAAAATTAGTGGACAAATGTAAATTCATCTTTAAATGTAATATTCTGAAAGGTTAGGATATCTGTCATGCTGATGTATACCCTATGTCGCATGCAAAGTTCTAGCATAGTCAATATATTGTTATTCCATTTAATGGGAGATGATTTATTTTCTATACTAATGTCTTCTTCACAGAATTTTCCAATATACAATAGAATTTGACACTTAATAAAAATCCTTCGACTTATTGAAACAACAAGACTCTTACGTATAAATGGTTACATTAATTATTGCAGTACGTGGCAAACTTATTGCGTCAATAATCCATAAAGCAATGACTTCTAAGATATTCAAAGAAAACTTTATAACATTTTCAATATTTATTTTTTAATATCTCGATAATTGTTTGTCAGAGGGGAAAGTGGCGATACAAGACTTTTTACTTGATTTAATCTCAAGATTATGCTGTTTTAAAAGTCAGATTCTGCATGGTTAGAAAATTTGTCATACCAATTATATACTCGTATGTTGTATGTATCTGGTACGAAATTTCAGCACAATCAACCTAAATTAATATTAACTATGTAATGTCCCCAAAATAGCCAATATATCTTATGACCCTTCGGGGACGGTCCTCAATGTACACTCAATGTACACAAAGAAAAAGTGTCCCCAAAATATACAATTCTCATAAAATAGTAACTTTGGGGACGTTCCTGAAATATACAATTTGTATATAAAACTTTGAGGACAGACCCCAATGGAGCCAAAAGTCCCCGAAGTAGTCAATGCGTATCAAAAATTGTCCCCTAAATCTACAATTGACATATATATATATATGTATATGTATATTTATTAAAATATAAACATTATACGTACAAATAAGTCATTTTACTTACAAAATATACATGTTCATATTTACAAAATACATATTTATAACGGTATTTTATAATGTCCCCATAGCAGCGTAGAATAGTCGGTAGAATCAAGACCAATGTATCGCTTATCATCGTACAGACTCAGAGCGATTTTCGTTTCAAATGTGGTGTACACATGGTAAACTTTTGATCTAATGCATGATTGCGGTCGCGTCATTTCAATCTCATCATTCAAACACTGCATGTAATCGTCAAACGTTATCGTTCTCGCGACAACGTTACTCTTGACGCCTTTAACCTTTGTCGTATCTTTATTACCGTCGACTCGCAAGGCGTACATCTTTGCACTAAGTCCGACAAATTCAGTCATTATCGTACCATTGTTTTCATCCTTCATTAGACCTGGTACCTTTTTATTTACAAGCGGTATACCGTATAGATTGTCCGCGGCATAATTGCTTGTATCGAATTTGTGGAGGTCGCGTTTTATATTCTCATAAACATTCTCGCATTCGATGTGATATATTAAACTGTTTGTGTCGGTGTACATTACCCAACAGTAGGGGGAGGAGACGGGTTTCACCTCGCGCGGGAACTACCTCCAAACGGGGTTGGTGCGGTGGGACGGGAAGCGTGGTCACAGCACCGCACAACAGATGGTGCTGCTGTACACGCTTCCCCCCTCCAACCGCACCACCCCCGCCTGGAGATAGTCCCCGTGTGAAAATGAAACCCCGTCGGGTGGGGGGTCGACCGACCCACCACTCCGACCGCCCGCGGGCGGGCCTCCTCCAAACGTCTCCCCCGGTACGTGTACCGCGTGAGACTGGTCGCGTTACGCAAGATGCTGACTTCCTACCTTGCGCCTCGTCTCTTTCTCTCACTCTCCGATATGCTAATCCTCACATCGAGCATATACGTGTTATTACGCAATCGATCAAGGTTATTGCATGTTGCTCACGACATGACGAATGCGTGATTTTTATCAGATTGTACGTCGCTGGAGGGCATAAGTCGGTAACCGCAAATTATCTCATCGCAGTTTGTTTTAGATTCGCGTTCAGCATTATCTCATTGCAGTCTTTTTTAGATTCGCGTTCTACGCTAGGTATACGAACAGGTAGGTATATATAAACGTGTTCGTTTCCGATGCCGCTCGCATATCGTAATATACCTACGCGCGGTGCAGCGTCGTTCTTCTTGCTTTTCGCGTTCAAAGATTGTGAAAAAAAAAAGAAAAAAAAATGTCGAGAAAATGGAAAAGTATGAGGAAATCGCGTCCAACGTGAGCGGTAGTGATAATGCCAACGCAGTTACATATCTCTCGACTTTCACCTATCTCTCGAGTTCCGAGAATTCTGATTGTGAGTGCAAGGATCGCGACAGTGATAGTGATCTGTATTGCTACGAGACGCTATCGACGTCGACGACAGATAGTATTCATAGCGATGTTTCACGGAAGTCCGATCGGTCTGACAATTTGTATGACGTAAATGAAGATTTAGGGAGCCACGTGGTGAAGGAGCAACGTCGATGGAATCTGCCGACGTATCATTTGCGAAGAGAAATTGGAATTCTGGATGCGCATGAGAAAGTGTGGATTCAAACGGTGATCGCGTACAGTTTTAGAGCGGTGCGTTACTATTGTACAATTCCGAGACGTATCACGAAAAGGGGGGTAAACGGTAAGAGTCGGGTGGAGTATCGTCGCGATATTTGTGAAAGGTTAAAATTTGAAATACCCTCGAGCAATTACGCCGTGTGGTTGCGATAAAAGAGAGAGAGAGAGAACATGGAGGAGCGTGAAAAGCAAGAGTATCTCGATCTTCTCGAACGCGAGACGAGCGTCGACTCGGTAGATTCGTATCGCGCATGGTCGCGACGTTGTGACGCGCTTCTAGAGATAATGCGCGAGGAATGTCGTGGACGATCTCGAATGACGACGTTTACTGGAGAGATCAATTCTTTGGCCTGTCGAATTGCGATATTACTGGGAGTCAGGAATCGTCTGTGTCGACGTTTTTTCGCGCACGTGGGTGCCGGTCTCGATGAACCATCCACGTCTTCGTCGGTGCCGTCGTCGTCAGCGTCGGCGTCGGCGTCGACGTCGACGTCGGCGTCGACGTCGAGAGGATTTTCGTGGGCGGAGATCGATACGGCCTTCGATAGACGCGTCCTGACCGGTGTGGTGATAAATCAGGATCACATCGAGCCTCGACGGTTTCTCGAGGAGGCGAGAGACACGGTGCTCGGTCATGTGCGCGACAATCTCGAGAGACATGGTTGTCTCAAAGTCAACACTCTTTTCAATGGAGAATTTGTCATCACGAGTGGTGAAACCGCGGTCAAGAGTATCGCTACGAGCAATTATATGCTTCTTCCCACGTCAGATCTGTTAGAATGGTACGATAGGCGCGTGATGGACGTAACTCTAACGGCTCTCGAAGAGTTTCAGGAACGGGACAGCGGATGGGCGTTGTCGCGTATATCCAATTTGATGGTGAATATCAACAAGTGCAATCCTATGTGCGCGGGATGCTGGATGGAGATTCCATCGTGGATAAAACATACGCGATCGGTGGTCAACGTGAAGAGGATGGACAACGCGTGTTTTGCTCGGTCGATCGTCGCCGCGTTGTATCCCGTTCCGAAAAATCCGGCAAGATAGTACGAGTATCCTCCTTATTCGACGATATTGAATTTTGACGGAATCGAGTTTCCCATGGCTCTGAGGTGTATCACCAAATTCGAACGTCTCAACGATATATCCGTAAACGTGTTCACCGTTCGCGAGGGAGAGGTGAGGACGAATAGGAAGAGGAAGAATGTGCGGAACGAAGTGATTGTTCCTCTGCGTCTCACCGATGATAAGAGAGATTGTCACGTCAATTTGTTGTACCTGAAGGATGCGCGACCCGGCGATAATGTTGGTCATTACGCGTGGATAAGGAATCTCTCTCGATTGGTGTCGTCACATCTGAGCTGTAATAATTCGATGAAGCATATATGTGATCGGTATGTATAAAAAAAAAGATAAAAAAATATGACGGACCAGAGTATACTGTTTTTTTTTATCTTTCAGCTGTCTGCACTACTTCGGTACGACTGAGAGATTGATCGCTCACGGTGTGGACTGCGGAAAGATGAACGACTGCGCCATTGTTCTTCCGAGCGACGACGAGAAGTTCCTGTTTTTTCAAAATCAGATCAGGAAAGAGCGACTCTCCTTCGTGGTGTACGCTGACCTGGAATGCGTGCTGGAGAAGAGGGATGAAACGGATCATCAAGCGACATTCGACGCGACTCATATATATCAGCATCACAGACCGTTCAGCGTCGGTTATTATCTGTGTTGCTCGTACAATCAAAATTTATCCATGTACAGATCGCGACGCGGCGAGGATTGCGTGTCGTGGTTCGTGAATGAGCTCAACGATATTGCGCATCGTGTGAGAACGATACTCACTAGAAACGTGATCATGGCGGAGCTCACGTTGGAAGAGAGAAGCGAATTTTTTAACGCGACGCGTTGTCACATATGCGGCAGATTGTTTCAACAGGATGATTATCGTGTGCGCGATCACTGTCATTTGACCGGTCGGTACAGAAGTCCCGCACATTTGTCTTGTAATTTAAATTACAAAGATTCGTTTGTCATACCTGTGTTTTTTCACAATTTGTCGGGTTACGATGCTCATTTTATTATAAAAGACATAGCTAATAGTTTTGAGGGTCGTGTCGACTTGCTACCGATCAACAAGGAAACGTACATATCGTTCACGAAGAACGTTAAAGAGGAGAAGCACGATTGTTGGGGAAATCGTATTAAATTACGATTCGTGGATTCCTTCAGGTTTCTTGGCACCAGTCTTGAGAAATTAGTGTCGTATCTCGACAAGTCCAGGCTGAGGATTACGCGGTCTGAGTTTTGGGATATTAGCGAGGAAGATTTCGATTTGCTCACGCGAAAGGGCGTATTTCCGTACGAGTATGTCGATAGCGTGGATAAACTGTCGGAGACCGAGCTGCCACCGCGCGTGCTCTTCTTTAGTTCGCTGTCCGGCGACGTCGCGAGCGAGAGCGATTACGAGCACGCGTTGAACGTTTGGCGTTGTTTTCGCGTAAATAATCTCGGCGAGTAGAGCGACCTGTATCTTAAGACGGATGTATTGCTTCTGGCGGATATTTTCGAAAATTTTCGCAACAACTGCGTCGACAGTTACGGATTGGATCCCGCGCATTATTATACTCTACCGGGATACACGTGGGACGCTATGTTGAAGCACACGGGTGTTCGATTCGAACTGCTTACCGATATTGATATGTTGCTGTTCGTGGAGCGCGGTATTCGCGGCGGTCTTAGCCAATGCTCGCACAGATACGCGCGAGCCAACAACCTGTACATGTCGTCGTACGATTGGTCAGAACCGTCGACGTACCTTATGTATTTTGACGTGAACAATCTGTACGGCTGGGCGATGTGCGAGCCCTTACCCTACGCGGACTTTCGATGGCTTGACGATCCCGAGAGTTTTAACGTTATGTCCGTGACGTCGGACTCGTCTATCGGTTACATCCTAGAGGTTGACCTCGCGTATCCGCGGGAGCTCCACGACGCCCACGCGGATCTTCCGTTCTGCCCGACGCGAGAAAAGCCTCCAGAAAAACGGTACGAGAAACTTCTGGCCACTCTCTATGACAAGTCGCGTTACGTGGTGCATTATCGAAATTTGCAGCAATGCGTGCAATACGGGTTGCGCGTAACGAAGATTTATCGTGTGTTGCAATTCGCGCAATCTCGGTGGCTTAGCAGTTATATAGAGCTTAACACGTTATTTAGAACTCTCGCGAATAACGAGTTTGAGAGAAATATGTACAAATTAATGAACAACGCGGTATTCGGGAAAACAATGGAGAACGTGCGCGAGCATGTCGATGTGCGTCTCGTCACGCGCTGGGACGGGTTATACGGCGCTGAGGCAATGATCGCTAAGCCGAATTTTCACAGTAGAAGCGTTTTCTCGGAGGATTTGATGGCCGTCGAGCTACGCAGGCTCGAGGTGAAATACAACAAGCCGATCTACGTGGGCATGTGCATTCTAGAGATATCTAAGATGCTCGTGTATGATTTTCATTACAATTATATGGTACCGTTGTATCGCGATAGGTGTAAACTAATGTACACGGACACCGATAGCTTGATATATCATCTACAATGCAACGATGCGTACGAGAATATCATGCGTGATATCGCGAGATTTGATACGAGTGACTATCCCGAGGGCAATGTGTACGGTATGCCGCGCGCGAACAAGAAAATACCCGGTCTGATGAAAGATGAAAACAACGGTGCGATAATGACTGAGTTCGTAGGGCTCAGAGCGAAGATGTACGCTCTGAAGGTGATTGGTAAAGACGACACTAAGAGGATAAAGGGTGTAAAGAGGAACGTGGTTGCGAGAATGATAACGTTCGACGATTACAAGCGGTGTCTGTTCAACTTGACGGAGCAGTCGCGACGTGCTTGCGCTCGAAGCTGCACGAGGTGTACACGGTGTCCGAGTTGAAGCTAGTTCTTAGTCCCTATGACGATAAACGATGCGTTGAACCCGATTCTTTCGACACTCTACCGTGGGGACATTACGGAATATCAGTGAGGGAAAATGGAGGGGGATCGCGCAACGAATAAACGCGCGAGATACTTTCTTATATACATATAATATATATTTTCATTGTTTGTTTTATTATCACATTAGTTTTTTTATTAATTTTTTTTTGTTTTTTTCTCTTTATCATAGTATATTTTTTTTATTAATCCTTGGTGGAAGAATTTTTTAATGCGTTGTAATATAGAAAAAAAATGTATTGTAACAAAAAAATGTTGAGATAGGCTCGGAAGACAAAGAACCAAAGAAGGTTTTTTTTTTTAGATAAAGCGTGGTGTAGCTTTTATCTTCAATCATGAATTTTTTTTATTTTTTATTTGTTTTTTCTCAAGCTCTACGCGACTGTGTACGATAAGAAGCGTTACGTCATACACTATTGCAATTTTCAAAAATGCATGCGTCATGGTCTTCGCGTTACAAAAGATACGTGACGTATTGCAATTCGCTCAGTCCTTATGGCTTTGCGATTACATCGAATTAGGAACTTTTTTTTATTTTTTTCTTTGGTGAATGTTTCCCGAGTCTAATTTGTCTCAATAAATTTTAATAAAATCATCTCCCTGGGGTACAAACGTCTTTTGTGGCAAAATTTGTTTTTTCACAATCGACTTTTGTACCCCAGCGAGATGGTTTTATGTTTCCAAGGGGTTATTTTGTCTCGTTGTCTCGCGTGTAACAACAGTCGAATGCGCAGAATGTACATTATATATTTTTCATAAATGTGACATTTTATAGAATTGTAGAATTTTTTGCCAAAAAAAGATTTATATAACATTAACATAATGTAAGAATAAATGGAGTGCGGTATTGTTTCTTGCGCTTATTACATAAAGGCAGGATCAGTTTCGAAAAAATGCATGTATAATATATCGGCGCAAGTGAGAGAGAAAAAAAGAATATTTGTATATCGCAATATGTACACGATTTTATTTCTATAAAAAAAAATATATAACAGTATAAAATATATTATAATACAGCTGTCTTATTTATCCAGGAATTGTGCGAACTGTCCATTCCCAGCCATTTCACGTACACTTGGTTACCCCGTTTGCGCAGCACTTTTTCCACGAGGTAGACATCGGGATTGGATACTCGGAGCAACTCGTACTCGTAGAATCCTCCGGCTATCGTTTCTCCACGGTAATCTTTTAGCAGATACGTCACAGGATTGGTCCGTTGTACCTTGGCGACGCGAAAGATCTCGGTGGTCCAGTTTGGAGTGTAGCCCTTCTCGAATATCGTCTTGAATTTGCTTATGCGTACCGGATCGTTTACTTTGAATTTCGCCGGGCCGGCGATCTTCGTGCGACTGTACACCGTGGATAGAAGTCTCTCGGCGACAGCGGGTGTCACGTCCACTGGTCGCATTTCGATCGTTCGGTGCCGATGGTGGTTGTAATTCGACAGCAGACTCGGTAATGCGTTGACCCATTCGTACGTTCCGTTAAGCGTGAAGAGTTTCCACATGTTCTCTTTGAGTGTGCGATTGAATCTCTCCACTACTGACGCTTTCATCACTGAGTACGTTGAGTAATGATTGACGTCGCGTTTTTTTAGAATCTCACGTACGTCGGTGTTGTAGAACTTCTTTCCTTCGTCCGTTTGCAGATTTTTCGGGAATCGCGTGCTCTCGCGAAATATCTTGGACAGCGCCGCGGCCATCTCCTTTCCACTCTTACTCTTGAGCGGTAACGCCCATGCGAATTTGCTCAGCACGTCGATGACCGTTAATATGTAGTTGTAGCCTTTGTTTTGCCGCGCATAGGGACGCATCTCCACCACGTCGGCCTGCCACAGATCGTCATAGCCGCGCACTACGACGCGACGCCGTGGAAAGTTTTTTCGAGCCGGCGCGTGCAGTTCCTTCACGAGTTTTCGTTTCTCGACGCTCATTATCACGCTCTACGTCGAGGAGGAAGAGCTCTTCTTGCCAGAGTCGAAAAGACCGACAATTTCGTTTAGTCTTGCCTGTTCGCGATCGCTCGTCACCTTTTTGAACTCGCGGGCGTTGCGAATGTCCTCCGTTAGCTTGCGAATGTCCTCCGATTGCTTGCGAATGGCGTCTTTAATTTTTTTCACTGTCTCGTCGAATAATTCTTGCGTCACCGTTTTTTCGCTCAATTCTTTGACGTCGTTTTGGAATTTTTGTAATGTATCTCGTAATTCGTTCAATTTGTCGGTCACGGTTTTATCCATTTCGTTCTTCACCGTTGAGAGCGAGCTCGCGGTGTTCTCGCGAAACTTTTCGATATCGTTTCGCAGATCTCGAAGCGCCAGCTCGACGTAGCTCCTGTTCGTCGCGTCGGTGTCAACCTCCGGTGCGGCTAGACGTCGAATCTTGCGCTCCCTCGCGTCGTAGGAATCGTCGTTTAGACAGAGCGCGTTGTCGCGCACGTAGCTTCGTAGAGATCCGATTGACGATGATCGCGACTTTCCGTCGTCTTTATCCAGAGACATTCCAAACTTGTTCACCGACATCGAAAATCGTACTGCCGTTGTGTTCGACGTGGCGCTTCAATTTATAACCAATTCCGGCGAAGCTCCTCGATTATCGATACGATCTCATTGTCGTGAGCGGTGTTGCCAGCTCGATGCGAGGCGTCGAGCAAACAAAGACAATATCGTACTGCCGTTGTGTTCGACGTGGTGCTTCAATTTATAATTATTCTCGCTTCGCAAAGCTCCCCGATTATCGATACGATCTCATTGTCGTGAGCGGTGTTGCCAGCTCGATGCGAGGCGTCGAGCAAACGAAGACGATTTACCAATTTGTTGGGATCGTCCCAATGAACGTAATCTATCTTGTTGTGATTCAATCTCATGGTCGACGGTAGATTGATCACGCCGGCGCCCTTTCTAGTGCTACCGATTCTGGTGCGGGTCACGAGTGGAGCGATGATGTCTACGTACTTGTGCCCCTTGTTACCCTTGATAGGATTCTCAGCTTTATGACCGCGTTTATGAGCGTTCGTCGCCACCAGTATACTTCTATATTTGTGTAGGTCATCCTTGGTGTAGATTGCGTCATCGGGGTGTCTCTTAAAGATCAATTCGTACAAGCCGGGCGTGCCCTTGTATGTCACTCCGTCCACGATTACGGAATCGTTCGCGAGCATTTCGAATCGTTTGTCGCCGAGCATCGGGCCATCGTTCGTGAAGTACACGCCGTAAACGTGATCGATCGTGTCCCCGCCGAAGAAAAGAGCGTCCACGTATTTCTTTCCCAAGGGTCCTAAATTACTCTTTCGCAAATCCTCGCGTCCCTCCGGCGTTTGCAGAGCCTCTCTGATGGAAGTTTCGAGAGAAGGTTGCGGCGATTGGAAGACGTCTTCATCCCTCAGCGACAACTTTCGCGGTTCCAGAGGCGTGCTGGATCGAATTGCGAGCGTGTCCAAAGCGATGCTCGACAACCTTCGCGGTTCCAGAGGCGTGGAACGAATCGCGAGCATGTCTGACGTGGTGCTCGATCGTTTCTTTTTAAGCTTAGTTTCCCGCGCGATTTCTCCATTGTCGTCACTATCCTCGTGCTTCTTTTTAACGACGATACCTTTTGAGTCGTCGTCAGCCTCGGGCTCGCCTCCCCGTTCGGCGATCTGCTTCAGCGGATCGATGATCGGCTTAAATTGCCTTTCGAGAGCGATATCGCTCTCTATCTTGCCGGTTTTCAACGCTCTATATTTTCTGCGAATCGAGCCGCGCGTCTTGGCGATCTCTTTCGCGGTTCTCTCCCGCTCGGCGGTGTCCTTTGAGGTTATTTTTGCGCTGCTCATTGTTACCGACTGATTGATCTACAGCACGGCGAAGTCGTTGAAGCCACGTCTGTATCTGCCGTTGCGTAGCGCGCTATCTTTGTCTATTACCAGGAAGCCATATTTGCGTTGCCAACATTCGCGACATAATGCGCAAAATTCTTCATACGGCATATCGGTGTTCACGTGATCGTTGTACACGTGTTTCAAATTGGTACCGTCCTGTCTGAATAGGATTAGCAGATTTGCGTTGTCGCGTATGAGATGTTTCGGTATCTTGGCGTACGTCTGACAGAGATAGAAACAATCGACATCCGAATGTCGACCCATTGCAAAGTATTCTTTGATCGCGTCCTGTCGGTCGCAGATCACGTCGTCGAACACGAATATCGAATCGGGTAGGGCCTCGTTCGGTGGTATGACGTCACGATTTTCGGTGAACGCATGATAACCGATCTCGTCTATCGATTCGAATAGCTTTTCGAGATATCGATACTTCGGCTGCTGCAAGGATTTCGAGTACACGTACACGTTCTCGAAACGCACCCCGTTTGGACTCTCTAGCAAACTCATTAGAACGTTCGTCTTGCCGCAATTGGAGGGACCACAAATGATGCAGCGTATCGCGCTCGGTAACAGCGGGCCGTGTCGTTGCGCTTCTCGAACCGCTCCGCTCGATGTCACTCGCGTTTTGCGGTCGAGATTTGACACTCCTATTGTCAGCGGCTGTCGTACGAATCTCATTTGTCCGTATCACGCGCGTGCGTGCACACCTGTTTTTTTTTTTTTTTTTTTTTACACTTGTACCGTGAATTGCCGATCGATTCGCGCGACAATCGCGATGTTTATCCTGTTGACGGATAAGCACGATATTTTCCAACTGACCGCCGAACAGTTGCAGTACTTGCCGAAAATCGTTCTGCTGCGCGACTTTTCCGATTGTGTTGAACGACTGTGGAGCAAACTACCGAATCATCTGAGAGCGGATCCCGAGGTGCAGAGTTGCCGCGTGTGCCTGGAACATTACAATCGACCGTGGCATCAGTCACACATAGACGGTCCACCGCCACTCATCAAGGATTGCGTTGGATGTCGCGCGCAACGCACAGTAGCGGTATCGGCGGTGGATTGTTAAACAAGACGATAAATGCTCTTCCTTTCGAGCTACATGTACCCGGTTATCAGTTCTGCGGACCCGGTACTCGTCTCGCGAAGCGGCTAGCGCGCGGAGATCGAGGTGTAAATCCGTTGGACGCGGCGTGTCGCGAGCACGACATCGCTTATTCGCGAAGCAACGATCTCGTTGATCGACACTCTGCTGATCTAGCGCTCGCTGAGAGCGCGCGCAAGCGCGTAACAGCGAGTGATTCGACTCTTGGCGAGAAAGCAGCTGCGACCGCCATATGGGCTGCCATGAAAGTAAAAACAAGGTTAGGTATGGGTATGAGCGCGCGAGGAACGAGGAAAAGGAGGACGAGGACCACGACGACGAGAAGGAGGAGGGTACTTCCCGCGGCGAAACGCGGAGGCTTTTTACCACTTTTACCGATGCTGGGAGCGCTCGGATCTCTGATCGGTGGAGCGGCCGGTGTAGCGAAAGCGGTGAACGACAGCAAGGCTGCTCGACGTCAACTTGAGGAATTGCAGCGTCACAATCGAGCGACAGAAGGTCGTGGATTGTATCTCACGCCGTATAAACGTAGCGGTGGCGGCGCGAGGACGATCAGAAGAAAACCGTCGTCGTTAAGATGTAAAAAAAAAAAATCTCGTGGACGGAAACGCTAACCGCACTTGATCTTCCGTTGTCTGGTCTTACGACGAACGAGCAATTGAGTCGCTCTGCGCGCCGTTTGCGCATACCTTTCTTCAGAGGCGTGTTTATGCGTGACGCGCTGCCAACGAAAGTGCGTAACGATGAGAGCGGTATTGTAAATCTCGACAACGCCGCTGGTCCGGGCACGCACTGGGTCGCCTACGCCAAGAGAGGAAACAATGCGATTTACTTCGACGGTTTTGGTAACCTTCGTCCACCGCGGGAACTTGTGCGATATCTCGGAAGCGAGGTGAATATCGTGTACAACTATCGTTCGTATCAGACGTTCGATCGAAGTATCTGCGGTCAGCTGTGTCTGCGGTTTCTTCAAAAGATCGATTGGAGACAATTTTCCTGAATAAGCGATCGTTCATTGTCATGTCATTGACACTTACGTTGACCGGGAGAAGTAGCGTTCTCGCGGCGAGCTATTTTCCCGCTCTGGATCTGAGCGACGGTGATTACGAGCTGGGTCTCGCGAATTTCGAGACGTACAACACGATACCGAACGTTAACTCTACGAACAATAAATTTTATTTCGACCAAAACGACGAGATAATTACGATTCCCGAGGGATCGTATGAACTGCGTGCCATAGGCAGATATCTGAGAGCTGCTATTCTCCGCAAGCGACAGGTGTTTATCGGTGCGGAACCGTCGACGGTTACGCACGACGTGTACCCGAGCGTGGATGACGACGACCAGGATTACATATATGATAACGAGGAAGAGAAGGGGGATGAACGTTCGATAATTCTTCGCGCCAACGAGAACACCATGAGAAGTGAGATTAAGTGCGCCTACAGAGTAAACTTTACCAAACCGAACAATATCGGTTCTCTGCTAGGTTTTTCGACGAATCGCGTACTCAAGCCGACATGTGGTACGCGTCCGACGAGCCGACGAAGATAATGGACGTAAACATCATTCGCGTGGAATGCAATCTTACCATGGGGGCTTACAGCAACGGTATGCTGGTGCACACGATACACGAATTTGCGGCCGAACGTTCCACCGGGATATAAACTGTCGGAGACGCCGACGCAGATCATTTATCTTCCGATCATCGCGCGGAGTGTTACTGACATAACGGTGCGCGTGGTGGATCAGAACGGGCGACCGATCGATTTTCGTGGCGAGGAGATAACGGTTCGACTGCATGTGCGACGCAGAGGTTAGATATATGGGTTGTGTGAAAGATGCTCGTTCTGACGAGTTGTCCGCGAGAGAGAAGTAAGAGCGCATCTGCTGTCGCTGTCGTTGAGCCACCAACGTTATCGTTTGGCGCGCGGAGCGAGAGGAAGAGGTGGTGGAAAAAGAGGAACGAGCTAAGCGTAGAGAACGTTGCTTTTTCTGCGATCCTTGGGATTCGTGTGTGCGAAACAATCGTCATGGTTGACATCCTGAGCATCGGTGGTGAGCCAATTTCGACGAGCGCATTGTCAAGATTGAACTCACACGTATAATCCGTACGCCA
The DNA here is from genome assembly GCA_035220615.1 of Leptothorax acervorum. Taxonomy (NCBI): domain Eukaryota; kingdom Metazoa; phylum Arthropoda; class Insecta; order Hymenoptera; family Formicidae; genus Leptothorax; species Leptothorax acervorum. The sequence goes on from JASTWQ010001017.1 coordinate 42,675, forward strand.
ACACTACGCTCGGATACAGCGACGAGATACGCATACCGATACAACAGCAGGATCTGTACACGTTACCCTGCGAAAGTTTTCTCTACGTTGAGGGGACGCTTTCCGACGATATTGCGGAAATTACCTCGGAGACGCGAATGGATAACAACTGCGTGGCGTTTATGTTCGATGAGATTCGATATGAGCTCAATGGCGTCGAGATTGACAAGAACAGAAACGTTGGAATAACGAGCTCAATTAAGAATTTCGTGTCGCTGACCGCCGAGAGAGGCAAAAAAACTGCAGAACGCTGGATGGAACCTTGGACGAGACCCAAAATTGGCGAGTTCAACTTTTGCGTACCTCTTGACACGCTTCTCGGTTTTTGCGAGGATTATAGGCGCGTGGTGATAAACGCGCGACACGAACTTATTCTCATACGTTCGCGGAACGACGCTAATTGCATCGTGACGACGCCGGATCATAACAAGGATCCAAAGATCACTTTGTCGAAGCTGCAATGGAGAATGCCACACGTGATGTTGAACGATGTAAATAAATTGTCCCTTTTGCGAACGTTGGAGAGCGGACGTTATCTGAGCATGGGTTTTCGCTCGTGGGATCTGTA
>JASTWQ010001018.1:0-42982 GCA_035220615.1 Leptothorax acervorum
CGAAAATTAAGTGCGAGTAAATGCACTTCGCTTGCGACACAAGCGTATAGTACACGATACTTACCTGAGATTCTGCGACGATCCTGTGGGTCCATCCGAGGCGAGCGAGGTCCAGCATCGTTGGTAGAAGCGGCTTCCACGTTGAAGATCCAGCGACGACGAGAGAGCGGCCAGCAGCAGTCCGGAGCACCTGAAACAGAAAAAAGGGGAATTAGTCGACAGATACGGTTAGTGGTGTACTTACCTTTCTCGATTTAACGGGTAAAATCGAGTGGCGACCGTGTTATCACGAATTTTTTGATATTTCGGAGATATTGATGAATGAGTCGTAACGCGTCAACCTAAATGTCCGGTCACACCAACCCGAGAGACAACAATAACAGCGGATGCTTCAGCCTATGGTGTAGGAGCAGTTTTTAAGCAGAAGTAAACCGACGGAAAATTCCGACCTATAGCGTATGCAAGTAAAACCTTGACAAAATGTCAGAAGAATCAACCTAGATTGGGCCCAGATAGAAAATGAAAGATACGCTCTTGTATGGGCGTGCGAGCGATTTCGTGATTTTATCACGGGTATCACGGTTTGTCTGGAAACTGACCACAAGCCACTCGTACCAATTCTTACCACTAAAGAATTCGATGAAATTACTTTAAAGCTTCAAAGAATGCAAGATATAACTACACAATGAAGCACATTCCGGGAAAAGAAGTAGGAACCGCAGATATTCTTTCAAGATAAACAAATTTAAAGTACGACCGTATATAAGGTAATAATCAATAATTAAAGGAAACGCCATAATCGGTCAGGACTGGATCTTGGTTGTCCAATAAAATTATTCGTGAATTTTAAGTACAAATCATCACTCTAGCAAACCACGCGCCGTTACTTACGGACTTAAACGTAGCTACAACTAAAGCTAGAAAGAGTACCTACTCTCATACAATTAAATTGAAAATCAATTTAATCGTCCACTAACACTCGTTAGCATATTCGAAAAAGTCCGTAAGTAACGGCGCGTGGTTTGCTAGAGTGATGATTTGTACTTAAAATTCACGAATAATTTTATTGGACAACCAAGATCCAGTCCTGACCGATTATGGCGTTTTCTTTAATTAATGATTATTATCTTATATACGGTCGTACTTTAAATTTGTTTATTGTAATTAATTAATTCTCAGAATAACAAATGAACGATTGGATTTAATAGAGCGAAAAATCGATTCCAATGTTGTTAATGCAATTTCCACGAAGCCGCAAGTTCTTCCATTTTCGACAATAGAAGCAATACAAATGTTTACGAACGACAACGCTGCCTACGATGAAACTGTAAGTATTGAATTAATTTATTTTTAATGTACGTTTAATTTTAAAAAATTGCCTTATTAACATATATTCCTTTCACGTATTATGTAATAATTTGTATTTATATAGGTACGCTACTTCAAATTCTTAAACTGCATACATTAAAAGATAGCGTGCATCAATGCATGAAGGAAGCCATAACGGCGCGTGGCCGAACGATTAACGTGGTAAGGAGTTAATGATAATAAATTCCCATTCTATAATACAATTTTATGTCAAGCAATTTACCGTAAGAATATTTGTTACTCCGCTGTCATTATTACAATATTGATTATGATACTAAATCATGTATTATTTTACAGAAGCCGTAGCGTCGAATCGGTACTACCCCAAACCAACCAGGGCCCGTATTCTGTTCCTGCTACCGACAACTATTGGTGTCGTTAACAATGTCGGCGCAGCTTTTATAGTATTTTATACGATATGAAAAACCTGCGTAACGACGCTTACCGACACCGATAATTGTCGGTAGCAGGAACAGAATACGGGCCCAGGGAAGAATTCCAAAGAGAGGTTGTCGAATCCTTGAAAGTGGTGAAACAACGAATCCGAAATGCCAGGGGTAAACACCAAAGTATACAAGGGAACCGAAGAAACTTACAGGCCGCTGCAGATGCGTTATACAATGAAGATGTTGGCAATCACGAGGATGATAGAAATCAACCAGAAAATGAACATAATAATAACAACGTTGAACACTTGGAAAATGATGGCGATGACAGCAGCGAGCACTTATCAAATTTTGATGATCAATAAGCTTATGTTTTTTGTGAGTTTCAAGTATACACACGTTTCTCTTAAGGTTTTCATAAATATTCTTTTAACAGTCTATGTCGTGTGATTGCATTAGTTCTAAGGTAAGTAATAATAAGTGTATAATTTAAAAGATTTCACCATTTCATGTGATTGTAACGATGCACCCCCGAATTTGCATCGTCCCGGCCGACCACCAGCCGAGCCGCCTGGCCGATTACCCGCCGGGCGAAGCAAGGGGGCGGCATGCCTCCACACATTTTTGTTAAATAAAGTCGGCGCACTCGCCGCCGGGATCGTCTCAGAGCGATCGAGCGATTCCCGATATCACCCGAATATCGCCGAACGCGTTCGCGTCGCCGGAGCGCTCGTCGCCCCTACCACTCCGGCTCGGCATCCCCGCCACGGGCGCCTCCGCGTCGACGATACCCCCGCTACCGGGATAGCGGCCCGAGGGGGTATAAAAGATCGGCAATTTCGCCGAAATATCAGACTCCGTCGTGAACCAGCAAACCAGCCAGACCAGTCCGCTGCTCACGACTCGCGATCCCGATCCTTCCTCCTAGACTCCAGCCGTGCCGACGAGGTCGAGAGTCCTCAGTCTCTATTGGGAGTTCCCATAGTCGACACAGCTTCCTGAGCTCCAGCAGTGCCGGCGAGGTTAAGAGTACTTCGTCTCTTCCGAGAGTTCTCGGTAACCGGCACCGCTTTTCTTTCCGTCACTCAAAAGACCACGAACCGTACCGAGAGTTCTCTGTACGTCGGGCGTCCCCGACCGTGGTCTTTTCCTCGACGTACATCGTGCAGAGCGTGCTCTGTCCTACCGGGTGTCCCCGGTTGTCGTCAAAATTCTAAACGTGTACCGCGGTAGAGCGTACTCTGCCCCGGCGGGTGTTCCCGGTTGCACGTTGTTTCCTGTTATCCTCTTTTGACAGATCCGCGTGCCGTACGCACCTCGCGCCATTTCATCGCGTTTCGCTTTTCCGCGAAATCTCCGAAACTCAGCACCGCCCTTGTACATACGCGACATATACGCCGGCTTACCTTCACTTCTCGCGCAGCCCTACGCGGGCCACCGAATGCGCCCATCAAACGCGCCGTGTGTCATCCCGACTAGTTACGCCGCGGGCCTATTGTGCGGATTAATTGTACCAACGCGCCGACTTACCTGCACGCATAACGCCTGTACGTCCAAGCCGATTTCTTCGGACACATCGAAACCGAACAACGGTATAGATTCATTGTATTATACGCCACGAACCTTATTCATTATTTGTAGTAACACCAAAGATTGTAATAAACGATTAACGAACTTGTAAAACACGCCGCTTTCATCTCTTCCTTCGCGCCTGTTCTCGACCCTGACCAGCCGCGAGCTAGATTCGAGCATCGGGAATCAGGTTGTTTTATGATTAATGCAATAATAATGATTAAATAAAGGTGCTTGATGATACGGTTAAAGAAAAATTTTACAAAAGGTAACGATAAACTCATCATTATTTCGCAATGGGCAAAGCTACTGAATGTCACAGCGTCACACTTGGTTGCGATAAAAAGTGCTGCATTTAACATGTTCACAGAAAGTGTACCCAGCAAAGATCGACAAGTATGTATGTTAATATTACATATATTTTTATTGTATTTTATTCTGTACAAAAAAAATAATTGTTTTTCTTTTAGGGTATAATGGAAGGAATCTTTTAACAGTCGAAACTCTGGTCCGAGAATTCTCTTGCTCTCACTTACGGCTAGCGGGGTGGAATTAAACCTGGTAGGCGGAAATCACCTGTTGTTATTCGACATTCATTGGAATCCACAGTTAGAGACGCAAGCGCAAGATAAGATTTATCGTTTTGGTTTAAACAAACAATGTTTACATCTGCAAGTTAGTATATCATAGGTACTTGAATTCTACACGTATATGTTTCTTGCAAAGTTTATTTTATTCTAAAATCGCTATTCGGTGTAATAAATAGAATTAATAGAATTAAAACGATAGGATAATAGAATTTTTACTTATAATTATATAGAGAATCCGTTTACTTAAAAATATAAAATGTGTTTTCTATTTTTACGCTTTGACTTTAATTGTTGATATATATTGTTGTACGCTTAAAGCATCTAATTCTTACTAGAAATTTATTTTAATATCTTTGTGTTTTGTTTCAGATTTATTTGTCTTAATAAAAGAAAAACGTAGAAGAGCGTATTAAAGCGTTGCAAGAATGAAAACTTGAAATAGCGCAAAATTTACTGAGCGGCGACAGGAGCAACGCAGCCACAAAGCTTACGCTGAACGATCTCAATAAATCGTTATACGGCCTCTGATTTATTTTATATATCGTGTAATAGATAGAATTAAAACGATAGGATAATATAATTTTTACCTATAATTATAAAGAGCATCTGTTTAGAGCCATGGAGTTAGCCGAGAAACAGAGAAATGCGGTAATTTAAAATCCCGCTATCCCCTTTGTGTGGTTGCAATAATTTGAGTCTGGCAGCCACTTTATGTGGAACAGATACTTTAATGTTTAACTCGCACTGCAACGATTTCAGGTCTTGATTACCGATAACAGAGTGTACAAGAGAACCGGAGAACATATGTTACTCCGACAAGGCACGTGGCAGTTTTAACGTTCGGAGCCGTAGGAATTCGGCGAGAGAGAGAGAGAGGGGCAGACAACTGTGGCCCTTCCGACAGGTGCTAACACCACGCGAATTTTTGCGGACTATAAAATCTATTAAATCATTACGTCTAATTTCCCAACAGAATCCGTTTATTTAAAAATATAAAGTGTGTTTTCTATTTTAAATATTATATTTATGATGGCTGTTGCGAAAGTTCGATTTTCGATTGTTGTTTAACGTGCGGAAAGTGGCTTATTTCTCAACAATTGAATGTATGCCTTACTTTACCGCTCTAGTGCGGAAACACCCCCACTTATGACTTACTTTACCGCACTAGTGTATAAAAAACCTCCTTTTTTTCGCGGTTGATAGTTTTTGTTTTACGATTTTTGACTGACATAAAAAACTTGAACGTAACGAAATTCACGCGAGACAAAACGTCAATTCGTTACAACCGTCATCATTCAAGAAGGATAAAATGGATAAAGAAAACGAGTGTCCAAGACCGTTCACACCGATGGAATTCGTAGAAGCAGCTGGATCTGCGACAGAGAATTTACTACCGAAGAAATCAAGAGATAAATATATAGGGGAAACTGAGTACACTTTATTCTTATGGGAGACATGGTACATCGATTTTACGGTAATTCTATGCACTCAGTATTTGATTCAACTAACGGCACTGGTTGCCCATGACATGACTAAACTTCACGTAGTAGTGATATTTGCCACGTCCGTGACGTTTGCATATGGCGGGCGGTTTTGTGATTTGCTGATTTCGTACTTCTTTATGAGTTTTTTCCTATTGGAGTTCTTGAATTAGGTAATGGATAGTGATATTTTACAAATACGCATTTGTTTGCATGTCCAATAGATAGTTTATTTTACAGTAAGTCATAAAGATACGTGTGTCGTATTTAAGTATTGACATAAAATTATAATCTAATATCAGTGGGGAGACTTGGTACGATATAGTTTTGTTATGTTCAAAAGATATAAGAAGTATCAAACTTGTTAGTTATGTAAGAACAAAAGATTAATTTGTTACGTTTAGAAGATTTAAGAAGTATTTTTGTTTATAAGCATATGCAAATTAATAAAAAGCTTTATTATAAAAATTAATATAAAGATGCTGCCAAATGTGGTTTGACCACTAATTAAAATAAAAACTAATAATTACCTTCAAAAATTAAATGTTTTATTGTAAAAAATCAAAGGTTAGGAGACGTCAACCCTTATAGATCATGTCACCCAACACGCTGGAACAAGTCACCCTCAATAGGGGACACATGGTACAATTTTCCATTTTTCAGTTTTAGTTTAATAACGTCTGCATTAACTGATTTAAAATTGGCTTTATGATAGAGTAAAGCCAACTAAATTCCTAACTATTTCATGGTATTAGATTTGACCTACACCATAAAATGACAAAAATAGCCCTTTAAAACAAAAGAAGAGGATCAATTGTCCCCAGTTTCCCCTAAATATTTATGAAAAATTTATGAAATAGAGGGCATCTAAAAATACAACTTTATTTCCGAAAATGTCTTAATAGCATATTTTGATGAATTGTCAAAAAGTGCGAAACCATCAACCCTTTGGTCTCACTACTCGATGCTGAAAAGTATTTTGAATATACATCAGAACGTCAATATAAAAAATTATGCGAAACTCAATGTGTTCTTGAAAAGACAATCGACTGGATTTGTCTGCAAAAAATTGAGTTATCACATCGGATTAAATTGAAAATAAATGAAGCCGCAAATAATAAGTATTTAGCAACAAAGGTAAAAATCAAAATTAAATTATTTTAGTCACTTAAATTTACAAAAAGACTCATTGCTATGGTAATTACAGGCTGCTCTGATTCTCGGAATAACTGGCGCATGTAGAAGAAAAGAACTGCTATATCACCGTCAATGATGTAAAAAATTATGACTCATCGACGATCCTCGTGAGCCTTCCAAATATTAAAACGCATATCAAACAATCATTCACAATCACCGGTGCATTCCACGAAATTTTAAAGAGATACATAGCTTTACGTCCAGCCAACTCGAAATCTGACCGGTTCTTTTTGAATTATCAAAATGGGAAATTTACCCAACAACCGATTGGGATTAACAAATTCGGGGGCATGCCAAAAGAAATCGCCAAGTATTTAAATTTACCAGATCCCGAAAATTATACTGGTCACGTTTTCCGACAAACTTCAGCAACTTTACTTGTTGATGCTGGAACCGACATTACAACGTTGAAACGTCATTGGGCATGAGTCTAATCACCGAAAGTTATATAGAGGATTCAGTGAGCAACAAACGACGGATTTGTGAGACAATCACCCAATTCGTTAATGTAACGAACTCCAATATTTCTGCTACTTCAACATCAATCCCGTCAACATCAAAAATAATAAGAAGCTCACAAAATTTCTGCGAAGTGAATATGAATGCACTGCAATCAAATAATGAAGATTCTGGGGTGGTTAATCAAAATTCTGAACCATCTTTGTAAGCATCTTAAGTTACAAAAAACATTACGTTTAATATCAGTAATTGTTCAAATATCACATTTCATTTTGGCGATGAATAAATATAACGCTAAATACTATTTCTTATTTGAATATTTGAATTAATTTTTTAATCTCAAATCGAACTTTCGCGACAGGCATTACAAAAAGTATTGTATGTGGCATGTGCAGAAGACAACAAATTACGTCGCGCGTGAAGTTTCCGCATTCGCCTCAGCTTATGGTGCATTCACACTCGTACTCGTGTAAATGCACCATAAACCTTCGGCTCATGCGGCAACTTCACGCGCGACATAATTCGTTGTTTCCACACTTGCCACGCAAGATGCTATTTTTATAGTAGTTTTCATAATAATTTTACTAAATAAAACAGATGTTATCACTAACTATGTGAATCCTTTATGGATATGTCGCAGGGATATCGAATAATTTGTTTTTTTTTTTTTTTTGCAAAATCTTTAGGGAATCTACGAAAAACCGGGATATTGTGGAACAAATAAAAATTAAAAATTTTACTAGTTTTCGCAAAATCCCGTGACTCTGTCAGTGAAATTGTAAATTGAGATATTTTTACACAATCTTACTGATTTATTTTAGGGTCTTTGCAAAGTCTCTAAGCGTGACTAGATATATTGTGTAACTAGAAGTTTGTTTGCAGAGTAATTATTCAGTTTAGGGGCCCTCCCTCCGATTTCGATGGACTTAGGCTTGATCGACGTATTTTTGCACAAAACGACCAAATCTGACAGAAGAAAGGGTGATTATTTGGAAAAACTTACACAGCTCGGATAACTTTGACCTTGACATATGTTTTCAAGGACATGATTCTGAGTAACTTTTCTTTATAACTTAATCGGCGGTCTCGTATAGTTTTTCAGATATACTTATATAAATATACTTATAATGCATATCGCTTAACTTTCAATAATGAATATGTCGCAGCCACATGGTGTACACACACACACACACACAAGGGGAGGGTGCAAGGGGGACCTTCGGCTCACCTCCCACACCCCCTCCGCCGGTAGGTAGGGTGGACCTCGCTTTACAACTTAGCATGTACTTTGTAAGTTGTAAAGCAAGGTCCACTTTGCCTACCGGCGGAGGGGGTGCGGGAGGGGGGCCGAAGGCCTTCCCTTGCATCCCCCGCGTGTGTGTGTGTGTGTGTACACTATGTGACTGCGACATATTCATCATCGAAAGTCAAACGATATGCATTATAAGTATATTTATTTGTTAATAACTTTTTAATAAGCAGCGACCGCCGATTAAGTTATAAGGAAAAGTTACTAAGAATCATGTCCTTGACAACATATGTCAAGGTCAATGTCAGCTGTGTAAGTTTTTCTAAATAATTACCTTATTTAGTATAGGAGAGGAAGCTCCAATGACCTTGACCTTGATATATGCTGTCAAGGTCACCCTCCTGAGTGACCTTCAAAAGGTTTTAGCCGTCACTCGTTTTTTATTAAAAAGTTATTAACAAAAAAAGATTGAAAAATATAGCAGTTATTTTGCGTATTGAAAGGCATAAACGACTAAAACGACTAATACGAGGAAATAGTATATGTATGAACGAAGGAAAGTTTTTTAAAGCAGCGAATCGTTGATATATTGAACGGCCATTTTGTTAAAGCAGAGAAAAGTTGGTATAGAAAAGTATATAGGTATTCAATTTTATGTATTAGAAAGTATAAATATAACGTATTCTCTCTGCTTTAACCATAATTGTATGATTATAATTGTACAATTAAAAAGATAGTGACTGTGACCCACCCACACAAAAATTAATTGGCTTAGGGGGGCTCTTGTGTGGGTGGACACAGGGCGGTGTGGGTGGACCTCGCTTTACAACTTACAAAGTACATACATGCTTGGGGGGGACTTTTAGTTGCACAATACACCTAATCACGCTTAGAGACTTTGCAAAGACCCTAAAATAAATCAGTAAAATTGTGTAAAAATATCTCAATTTACAATTTCACTGACAGAGCCCCGGGACTTTGCAAAATCACTGAAATCTTCTAGTAAAATTGTGTAATTTTTATTCGTTCCACAATATCCCGGTTTTTTGTGGATTTCCTAGAGATTTTCGTTTTTGAAAAAACGAGTTACACAATATCCCTGCGACAGATATATTTGTATCTTCTTTTTATTATTAGATATATTTATCCAGATAATATATGCTTTTGACTTTAATTATTGGTATATGTTATACGTTTGAATAAAGCATCTAAGTCTTACAAGTTTATTTCTTTATGGATATATATAAGTTTATGCACGCGCGCGCGCGCACATACAACCCCCCCCACTTCCCCACACACACAGATAGAGCTATATGCAAGTGTTTGTCCGGATAGGTCCTAAATAATCTATATGTATATTTATATATGCGATTTATCGCGCAATTACGCCATTTCTTAAAAAATTATAAAAATTTCGTCCATAAAATTATTTCGTGCAATGTATTGTCACGCTATTTTTTTGAAACAGCGGATCAAAAGGGAGAGCGGGACGTTAGGCCTCTCTAAAGCGGGGTCCCTCGTCCTCGGAAGGCGATCGATCGGTCGCGAAAAATTTTGTTGGGCGCCAGACACGTACGACGACGCGTCACCGAATCGCGAAACAATAACCGATACTCGCGAAAATCGATAAGATCGATTATACCTTCGGCACGAGGGGCTAGCTAGCTCAACCTAACGGTGGAGGGGCAGGGTAAATGCCGGGCAGCGCTCAGAAATGCGGGGGACGGGTAAATAAGTCGCGCGAAAGTCATTAATTTTTGTAACAATAATTTCCTTTATTCCGATCGTCTCCAGTCACCCGGAGTGAACAGAGCGTATTTCGTCGGTTGACAACAGCGTTCACCTTCTCGATGGACGGAGAAACATTATAACTAATTACTCTGAGGCTCGCGACGCGACTTAGAAACGCGTCGGAACAACGGTGACGACAGCGAGTATAACAAAACGACAGCACGCACAAAATTGAGTCAAACGATCGCAGGCCGCAAAATACACGCGATAAATTATAATAACTCCGCTCGCAAAAATCTAAAACGACAGCTACTATACCGCGTAAGACGGAGAAATTACATGGAAAATGATACGCAACGAAATAACGTACAGAATAACGCGAATCGCGAGGAATAACACAATACGCAATAAAATATTGCGATCAACACGGAAAATACACGATAATCATGCCGCTCGCAAAACATAAAAAAGGTATGCGGCGTCCCGCGCACCGCTGGGCGCGCGCAAGATATTTTCCGCACCCGCGAAAGGATTCTGTCGCCCGAAGGGGGAGCGGAGTGTTGCGGTCACCACGCGACGCAGATTACACGCCGTTCGCACTCTACACCCCGTTCGCGATGTGCGAATCGAAATATACTCGGCCGTTTATCGGGCACGATAGACGCCCGGTCTTCACGCGAGTCGAAACCGCGAGAATATTCGATTGCGTGCAAGCGGATTATGGCAGCACTCGCGCAGTACTTTCATCACGCCGCGTGGTCACTCGCGTTTCACGTACCCGATATCCGGGGGCTCTTCGGCGTTTTCCGACCGCGGATCTCCAGGGCTCACTTCGATGCCGGCCGCGACCACCGCACTCAGGGTCCCTCGCGCTTGATGCCGATCGCCAATCGAAACCAAATTTACGCCGGGTCTCTGCCACGGCTAACAAAAACGCGAAAAAATGGCAAGTCGGCAGCAGAGCGGGAGCGCGACCCTTTGCGGTCCGTTCGCGGCTTTACAAAGTATTACGGGCGACCTCACCGATACGAAGATCCTCGGGCCCCGTCCTCGTCAGCTTGGCCTCCTCGCCTTCGGATCGGCGGCACTCTCACGGGTCGGCGGGTTGGTCCTCGACGGATACGCACGCACGACAACACGGTTGGGGTTACGCAACCCCCCCCCCCCCCGTGGGGGAGGGAGGGGAGGTACCCTATATTGTAGCGCTTGACAAGAGAAGTTCAGTGGTGGTACTCTCCCTTATTAACTCTCACCCGTTAGACCCTCAAGGAGGAAAATGTAAAATAATTTATAAAATAAATATTTGCACATTTAATCATTTTTTAACCCTCTACGGGTAGTGATTAAAAGTATATGTGAGGGGAGGCCTTTGCCCCCTCCCGCCCCCCCCCAAACCGTGTGGAACCCGCCCGCTGTCCACGTATGTACTTTGTAAGTTGTAAAGCGAGACCCCCCGAACCTCCCTGGACTCTCTTTCGGGGGGCTGAGCCCTTCTGGACCCCCCATTGGGAGTTTCGCTTACACGTACTACATGCTAAGTTGTAAAGCGAGATCCAGGTGAAGCTCCCAAGGGGGGTCCAGGGGGGCGAAGCCCCCCGGCGGGGGTAGGGGGCGGAGCCCCCCGAAAGGGGGTCAGGGGGCGACGCCCCCGGCCAGGGGGGTTCGGGGGGGCGGAGCCTCCCGACTTTGATATAACACTTTTCTATTGCAAAAGCAACATCTATTACGAAAACAAGACTTAATCTAGTAGAAAAAAATGTGAAACAGGCGCTGGCAGGAAGGATGGTTGTGGAGAAAGGGGCAACGCGCTACCTTGCGTAGGGGTCTTGCTAATCTTTTCTGTATCTATTTTTAGTATATTGTAGACTCATCTATTTAGTAAAACGAAGATTTAATAGATATATAAATTCTACACGTCAAGTGAATGGAACGTCCTACCTTGCGTACGGGGCCTCGCTAATCTTTTTAGTATAAATATTTTTAGTATATTGTAGACTCATCTATTTAGTAAGGCGAAGATTTAATAGATATACAGATCTTTTACATGTCGGGTGAATTGAACGTCCTACCTTGCGTACGGGGCCTCGCTAATCTTTTCAGTATCAATATTTTTAGTATATGGTAGACTCATCTATTTAGTAAGGTGAAGATTTAATAGATATACAGATCTTACATGTCGGGTGAATGGAACGTCCTACCTTGCGTACGGGTCCTACCTTGCGTACGCACACCAATGCAAGCCCACCCCGCAGGGGGGCGGAACCTACTGCATCCACGCACGCACTTCTCCACCCACACAACAATCTGGTTGAGTTAGGTCAGTTTTTTTGGAAGTGGAGCCCCCCGCATATACACAAGGGGTCAGGGTGCAGGATAAAAGGGGGGCGAAGCCCCCCCCCCGCATATACTTTTAATTACTACCCGTAGAGGGTTAAAAAGTAATTAAATGTGCATATATTTATATTTTTTTTTTTTTAGATTATTTTACATTTTCCTCCTTGGGGGTCTAACGAGTGAGAGTTAACAAGGGAGAGTACCACCACTGAACTTCCCTTGTCAAGCGCTATAATATAGGGTACCTCCCCCTTCCCCCCCCCCCCAGGGGGGGTTGCGTTACCTTAACCCGAGCGGTCAGAATCTCCAGCGAGGGCCCATTTAAATGTTGCAAACATCGGCAAGCAAAACCAAACAATACAAACAAACAAAAATTTTAGCTTTGACATAACGGTACGTCACACTTACCCCACACCAAGAGCCTCCGGAATCGTAACCCGGGACGCGACGTTTATCGCGGACGTCCTTGACGGTCGCGCTCACGACTAATTATTACGCGCGAAAGCAATGACCGGTACGCGGTCCCTAATGACCGGGTCGCTCCAATATTAGTTTCGCTGAACCTTGGGGAAGGGGTAGGAAAAGGTGATGCTCTCTCAACGGTGTTACAAAATTTTATACTTTATTTCTCGTCTCCTGTACAGGTTCGCTCCCGAAGGGGCGAATAAAAAAAAATGACGAGTGGGGAACCTCGTGTTCCGCATTCCGCCAAGGGAAGAGCTGAGAAAGCGTTTGATAACAATAGTGAAGTGTGCTAAAAAAAAAGGAAACTAAAACGAAAAAAGGAAAAAAAAAGGTACCGGCTTCTCGCTATTTCGCGACGGGAGAAAAAAAGAAAGAAAGAAAAAGAATTTTCTTGCGCGGAAAAAAAGAAAAAAAAGAAAAAAAGGAAAAAGAGAAAAAAAAATCTGCGTTAGGCGGAAGGGTGTGCCGACAGCCCTCCTAGAACTTGCGTGGAGCTCCCGGGGGTCTCCCGTGCCTCTTCGGCGGCGCTGGCCCGTCGTGTCCCTTGCCTTCCTTGTAGGGTCCCTGGGCTTTCCACCCCTCGCCGCAGTCCGGGCAGTCCCGGACAGTGATACCGGGGCGCCCGCAGCGATAGCAGAAGGTGCGCCTCCTGGGCTGGGGGCACCGGCGCGTAAAGTGCGAGGCCGAATCGCAGTTCCAGCAGAGCTCTCGCCTGCTGGTCTGGTCTCCCGCGGGGGCGACGGCTCCCGCGTCGGTCCCGGTGTCGGTCCTCGCTGCTCCTCTTCGGTCGGCGGTTCCGGCGTGGGCCCCTGTGTCGGCTTTCCCGCGGTTCTTCCCCATCCGGGCTGTTGGTGTAGCCACCACAACATGTCCTCGGGGTGGCCCTCGTCTGGCGACTCCGATCGCGCGGGTTGGCGCCTCGGGCTTCGCGAGCAGTCCCTGTCCCGTTCCTCCGGGTCTGTCCCGACCGCCACGTCGACGCGCCGCGGGTAGACTTGTACGCCTACGTGCCTCCGAGCCGGGACCCGGATCCTCATCCTTTCCACCCTCGGCTCGGTTTGAGTCGCCGCATCGCTCTCGGCTCTCTCGACTGCCCTCCATGGGCTCGGTTTGAGTGGTGGCGTCGGTTTCCACAATCTCGCGTACCACCGCCCCACGGGTTGTGAATTGGCGGGCCCTCCTTCGATGGATCTCCCAGGCGAGAACCTCCCAGAATCCGGGGTCTTCTCGTTGGACCCTGAGGATCACGTGGATCCATTGAATCCAGAACTCCATATCCTGCGGATTCATTTTTTTCCGCGACTCTGATCCGACACCCCTGACAACGGACGACAGCTACGACACCCTAAGGAGGGAGAGGAGCGTGGTAAGGTTTAAGGTCCTTAACATGAATTTTCCCTAGTAACTGTCCGGCCGAGTCCGCGAGCTCGTATACTACGGGCGACAGAATCCTCCGAATAATAAAGGGACCGTGAAATTTTGTGGCCAATTTAGCGGAAACGTGTTGAGCGGCGGATGACAGGACATGCTATCTCTTCAATACCTGCTCGCCCACCGTAAATTGACGATCCCGCCTACGTAAATTGTAATATCGCGTTTGATTTTGTCTCGCGGCTTCTAAATTTTCCACGATCCATTCTCGTAATAATCGGATTTGCGCCATTCTCTCGCCCCACTCTTCCGGATCCGAAAGTTCTACCTCGACAGCGTCATCTCGACCGCGAAATATATTAACAGGCTGCGGTTCCCTCCCGAAATTTAAAAATGCGGGGGTCGCCTGTAACGACGTGTGGTACGCAGAGTTATACGCGAAACGAAATTCGCAAATATGTTGGTCCCACTCGCGGTGGTCCCGTCCCAGAAAAGCCGTAATCATTGTTTTAAGCACTCTGTTGACCCTTTCGACGGGGTTCGCCTGAGGGTGATAGGGTGGCACCGTCGAATGGTGGAAACCATGTTTTTCGGCTAACGATTGCATCTCACGATTTATGAATTCCGTACCGTTATCCGTTAATAGTACGCGCGGCGCGCCCCAGCAAAAAATGACGAGATCTTCGACAGCCTCTCGGATTTTCTTCCCGTTCGCCTTACGTAACGGGCAACACTCATCCCATTTTGAGAAAAGGTCCTGTAACACGAGGAGGTACGCGTATCCCGCTTTACTCGACGGGAACAGTCCCATGATATCTGCCGCGACAACGGTCCACGGGGCCTCGATTATTCTCTGCCCCATCAATCCCGCTGGAACATCCTGTTCCACTTTCGCCCTTTGGCACGCATCGCACCGGCGCACGTAATCAACGACATCTTTAAATAGGCGCGGCCAGTAATATCGAATCGCGATCCGTCGGTACGTCTTTTCAACGCCTGAATGTCCCGCATGCGGCGGATCGTGATTCTCACGCATTATCTCATTGCGCAACTCGCGTGGCACGACCAACTTCCACTGCTCGTTATCCCCGACCGCTTGCTCAATGACCGACCGCTTGCTCAATGACTCGCGTACGCGATCACGTGTTCGACGTCCTTGATCCTTTGCGTGAGGACCGCCCCTAAGCCGACCGAGCTCGCGTCCGTTTGCAAGGTGAACGGCTCATTAAAATCCGGACACGACAACGTAGGTGGAGACGTAATACACGCGATTACTTTTTCAAAAGCTTGCTTTTGGGCGTCCCCCCACTCCCAAGACTGTTGCTTCTTCAGCAAGCGAGTTAGTGGCTCTAATACGGTAGCGCAATTAGGGATAAAGCGGCGATACCATGACGCCATCCCGATGAAGCGACGCAATCGCGGAATATCTTTTGGTGGATGGTAGGTTCGGACGTCGACGGTCTTGTCAGGATCTACTCTCAAACCCTCCTTCTGCACTAAAAACCCGAGATACTTTACTTGCAAACGACAAAATTTACTTTTTTCCGGATTAATTGTCAGACCGGCCTCGCGAATACGCGCGAAGACTCGTCTTAACCACTCTAAGTGCTCCTCAAAGGTTTCCGTCGCGACAACGACATCATCCAAATACGCAAACGCGTGCGGATCCATCTCGGGTCCGATCAATTTATCCAGAAGTCGCTGGAACGTCGCGGGGCTGGGAGCCCAAACGGCATTCTTTTAAAATGGTACAGGCCTTTTCCGGGCACCGCGAAAGCCGTAATTTCCCGACTCTTCTCATCGAGCGGTATTTGGAAATAGGCCTGGCTGAGATCAATTGTCGAAATATAACGCGCCTTTCGTAACCGGTCTAATATCGCGTTCATCAACGGCAGCGGGTAAGCGTCTTTCTTGGACACTTTATTGACCGCCCGAAAATCTAAGCAAAATCGGTATTTTCCGTTCGGTTTCCTTATCATGACGATTGGCGTAGACCATTCGCTCTTCGAAGGTTCTATTATTCCGGCCGCCAATAACCGATCTACCTCGTCGTGAATTGCTTTGCGTATTTTCGGCGAAACGGGGTAGCAACGCTGCTTAATCGGGGGGTGCTCCCCTACGTGAATACGATGCGCCGTGAGATGCGTAACACCGAGTTTTTCCGGATCTCCCGGAAGTTCGGACGCCAATAAATCCTGCAGCTGTCGCTCCTCGTCAGGCGACAGTTCGCTTAAACCCGCGCATACCAGCGGCGACGCGTCCGGCTTCCGTTTCCCCCCCCCCCTTTTCGCGGAGTTTCCGCGGGCTCGCACACGTTCTCGAGGCTAACCTCCGTCGTGGGTTCCCTCTCTACGACAGCTTTCCTCGGCGTATTTGATTCCGGCGTAGGTTTTCCCCCCTCTGACGGGGTCGCGCATACGCTAACGAGAGAATTGCTCGATTCCGTCTCGAAAGAATATTGGAGCGAGGGATCGTCCCTGAAATGCCACCTACGTTGTGCGAAATCTACAACGATTCCGGAAGCCTCTAGAAAATCCTGACCCAGAATACACGTCAACGCCAGGGTCGGCAGCGCGAACACTCGCGTATTTACGGTTCTCTCTCGGAGAGAGATTGGAATTTCGACCTCCCCCCTCACTCTCGTGGTTTGATCGGTGGCCGTCGTCACGCGTATTCCTCCGGTCGGATCGAACGAAAAGCTTGCCCGTTTCGTACGGCTGGCCGTCTCCCGGTTCACGAACGTGCGACTCGATCCCGAATCCACTAACGTTTTCACCTCGAAATTATTTGCAAGACGAACGCGAAGAGACGACAACGAACGCGAATTTTCCTTCCCAAATGCGCTGTACGCGAATTCGCGGCAATTCTCCGACAGCGAGTCTATGGGGGTGGGAGGGGCAGGAGTCGGACTCCCCCTTTTTCTCGACTCCTCTATTTGTTTCCCGAACAGTCGGGACAAGTACGAATCGTAACATCGGCTTTACCGCACTTGTAACAGTGCTTACGCACCTCGGCGATGCAATCTCGCGAAAAATGTCCCTCTTTATCGCAGTTCCAACACCTTCTGTTGGCAGCGCGTGTTCCGTTCGTCGTTGAGGTGGAGGCGGTGGCCGCGGCCGTCGTAGAGGTGGTCGACGCGACAGCACTACCGGCCCTCGGCTCGCGGGCCTTGGTCCTCCTACCCTTTGACGCGCCCTCCGTCGACTCCGTTAACGCCGCTACGGTATCGTTAATCCGCCCGATAGAACGCCGATTCGCGCCTTTTGGCGGCCGGTACGCCAAGTCCGGGAACAGCGATCCCTCCGGTGGAGGTGGAGCCCGATAGCTTTGAGCCGCCCGACAGCAGCTTTCCGCGCGCGCGGCTAATAACTCGAGGGTCTCTAAGTCCTCGACCGCATCCCGATGCACCATCGTTTGCAACCGCGGTAGCATGTGTCGATGCGCGTAGCTCACTTTCTCCTCTTCGCTCCACGGTGGCGAGAGTCGGTCGAATAAGGCGTTTAAACACGTGAGGAAATCTGCTACCGATTCTTGTTCCCCCTGCGTGCGTCGCATAATTTCCTCGCGGAGCGCGAATTGAAAATCGGGGTCGCCGAATCGAGCTCGCCACGCTATCTTAAAAGCGGCCCACGATGTAAGGCGCGCTTTCTTCGCGCGGAACCTGTGTAGAGCGATTCCCGACAAAAAAACGGAAAACATCGTATGACGTCTTCGTCCGCGACCGGAATGAGCTCGCGTCCCTCCTCGATTCGCAGGAGAAATGTCTCGGCGCCCTCCCCGCGCGTGCCCGAAACCTTAAGATTCCACTTCCGCATGATATTGTAAACGGCGGACGCGGAGGTGCACCCGACTCCTAGGACGCGCGACGTTCACTATCCCGAGGGGCGCTCGAAGAGCCGACACGCGTCCGCAAGCCCATCTCCTCGAACGGGCTATCCGGTCGGGCCGGATCGGCCACCGGGACGCGCAATTCAGTATCTGACATCTCGCTCGCGTCGGCAATCCCCTCGTGTTCCCAACTACGTCGCGTAGTTCTCACACGACGCAACAAACGAAGCGCTAACACGGAGTCTGATCCGTCAACGGGTAATTCGCGTCGCTCTAATTCCGCGATTAATTGCTCGCGAGTTCATTGAAATATACAATCGTCGTCTTCCGAGTGACTCATACGATCGTTGCTTTCAAATTCCTAAGTCCGAGAATTCAACGCTCCTTTCGTTCCGAGTTACGAAAATAAATATCGAGCGTGAAAACGACACTGCCGAACGCGAAAATAACCTTACCGAACGCGAGAATAATATTAACAAACGTGAGACTAATATTCTGAAAAGCGAAAACAACTATCACCGAACGCGAGAATAATATTACCGGACGCGAGAATAATATTACCGAACGTGAGAACAACCTTACCGAACGCGAGAATAATACGATCGGACACGAAAATAATAGGACCGCACACGGAAATAATAATACCGAACACGAAAATAAGGACACCAAATACGACAACAATATTACCGGACGCGAGAACGACACCGAATACGACAACAATATTACCGGACGCGAGAACGACACCGAACGCGAAAATAATACCGCTAAACGCGAGGATGAACAAAGACGGTTCAAGAGAATGGTCTTGTCGTTATGGCCCGCCCGAAGTAAACATCTATTGTGAGCGGACTCCCCTTCAAAAGTTAAACACTCGCGTCGTCGCTCAATCGACAACCATTTCGCGAACGTTCAATTTATCTTAACCGACCAGAATTCATTAAACCATGTATGCGCGAAATAGGCCACAAAATCACACAAGTAAATCCCAACACCAAGCATATCAACAACACACACAAAAAAAATTATAACTAGATCTATGACTACAATTAACCGTCACCCGCACAAAGTATCGGAGCGCTCGGAGTATGCCCTTTCTCGATCCTCTTCGGTCGATTTTACGTTTGGCGGCCCCACGCTGGGCGCCAAATTTTGTCACGCTATTTTTTTGAAACAGCGGATCAAAAGGGAGAGCGGGATGTTAGGCCTCTCTAAAGCGGGGTCCCTCGTACCCGGAAGGCGATCGATCGGTCGCGAAAAATTTTGTTGGGCGCCAGACACGTACGACGACGCGTCACCGAATCGCGAAACAATAACCGATACCCGCGAAAATTGATAAGATCGATTATACCTTCGGCACGAGGGGCTAGCTAGCTCAACCTAACGGTGGAGGGGCACGGTAAATGCCGGGCAGCGCTCAGGAATGCGGGGGACGGGTGAATAAGTCGCGCGAAAGTCATTAATTTTTGTAACAATAATTTCCTTTATTCCGATCGTCTCCAGTCACCCGGAGTGAACAGAGCGTATTTCGTCGGTTGACAACAGCGTTCACCTTCTCGATGGACGGAGAAACATTATAACTAATTACTCTGAGGCTCGCGACGCGACTTAGAAACGCGTCGGAACAACGGTGACGACAGCGAGTATAACAAAACGACAGCACGCACAAAATTGAGTCAAACGATCGCAGGCCGCAAAATACACGCGATAAATTATAATAACTCCGCTCGAAAAAATCTAAAACGACAGCTACTATACCGCGTAAGACGGCGAAATTACATGGAAAATGATACGCAACGAAATAACGTACAGAATAACGCGAATCGCGAGGAATAACACAATACGCAATAAAATATCGCGATCAACACGGAAAATACACGATAATCATGCCGCTCGCGAATCATAATCGATAACGGCGGCGCGGCTCTACGCCGCTCGCGAAACGTAATGCGACACCGAGTACAAAAAAAAGGTATGCGGCGTCCCGCGCCCCGCTGGGCGCGCGCAAGATATTTTCCGCACCCGCGAAAGGATTCTGTCGCCCGAAGGGGGAGCGGAGTGTTGCGGTCACCACGCGACGCAGATTACACGCCGTTCGCACTCTACACCCCGTTCGCGATGTGTGATTCGAAATATACTCGGCCGTTTATCGGGCACGATAAACGCCCGGTCCTCACGCGAGTCGAAACCGCGAGAATATTCGATTGCGTGCAAGCGGATTATGGCGCCACTCGCGCAGTACTTTCGTCACGCCGCGTGGTCACTCGCGTTTCACGTACCCGATATCCGGGGGCTCTTCGGCGCTTTCCGACCGCGGATCTCCAGGGCTCACTCCGATGCCGGCCGCGACCACCGCACTCAGGGTCCCTCGCGCTTGATGCCGACCGCCAATCGAAACCAAATTTACGCCGGGCCTCTGCCACGGCTAACGAAAACGCGAAAAAATGGCAAGTCGACAGCAGAGCGGGAGCGCGACCCTTCACGGTCCGTTCGCGGCTTTACAAAGTATTACGGGCGACCTTGCAGCCGGAAGCTGCATTGGCGACGCCACTGTCCGAGCCGCGTGCAGATGACCAGCGAGAGGAAGCAAACCAGACCAGCGCTGGGCCAACCAGAGTCCTGCCAAGGATCGTCGGCGTGGAGGCGTGCGCCAAGAGGGTGGTCATCCGCCCGTCCGAGTGAGTCGAGAGACGCCAGAGGCTTGAATCGTGCTTTTCCTTCAGTCAAATGTTATTCATCGTTGCTTGCCGATTGTCATCAAGACATCGAATCTCATTGTGGACGTGACGATCAATGATTATCTATGTTTCCTTTTCATTTTCTTTGATTTTCTGTCAGTTGTGCGAATCGATATAATCCGAGAGTTGATTAGAGTCGCTCTGACGACTCAATGTTATATGCAAGATAAGGGGATAACCCCGTGATTCAGCGTTATCGCGCGTCAGCGCGAACATTTACACGCGTCCGAGCGTGTTGCAGCAGAGTATATGCGTCGTGCCGGGAAATCACGTCACATAGAATATATCGCGGCGAGGCGACTCGTGAGCGTCATTAGGACGTCAGCGAACACAGCGATCGTGATTGCAATCGAGTTAAGGCTTGTGCTAGGAAATCACGGCACACGCATGCTTCACGTAAACTAACGTTAGCAACGTGTTACTAAGATGCCAATTAAGGCATAATTAACGATTAATTATAATTTCGAACCATGTGCCGGGAAATCTTGGCACACACCTTGTATGAACAAATGGCCATCGGGAATGGTCTGCGGAGGTCCTAAATAGCCTAACTAGCGACTTTCGCCCTGATCCGACCTGGGTGCCGGAAACCACCTCCACGGACACCTTCCCCTGGAACAACCGTGTGCGAACATCTCTACGGGCCACCAGGAGTGCGACACACCAAGTCCCGTCGACCTACGACGTCTGTGCCGGAAGTTCGACTCCAGGACCATCTACGGGGAAAGGACCACCAGGGATGCCTTTTCGAGCCCATCGCGAGTCCCAATATCGCGATCCCGTTTCGATCCGTCGAGTGTGCCTGAAAAACATGGCACACTGATGTAATGTTAATAAAAATATCACGAGGGGCATAATGAGGTGCCGAATAACGCTAATATCGCGGTCCCGTGCGAATCCGACGATGGTGCCGCGAAAACCTGGCACACATGTCCGAGCTGAAAATTAAGCATATATGGGTAATCAGCGAACAGCCATAAGTGTAGATGCAAAGCCTGAGCGATGTGCGTAGCCTAGATTAGAAAATTCATGCATAATCCGATATTAGAGTATAACGCGTAAAATCGAATTATATTCCATGTTCGAGCGGTCTAATAGATAGTTTCCGACAAGCACGAAACATAACAAGCAGACAAACAACATTCCTGAGTGTTTGTCGAACCTGTTTATCCGACGCGTAGTTGCGATCAGGCGATGATCACGTGACGGCTGATGCAATAACAAAAGTGGGGGTACCCGCTAGGAGGGGACGCGCCCATCGACCAGCGAACACTCGAGGAGTCTATCGGGAGAGCTGGTACCGACAACACGTATCCGTTATAGCTCTCGTAACAACCGGTGATCCCGCGTAAGGAGCGATATCCTGTTAACCGCGAATATCTTACAATTTCGCGACAGTGCAAAGTTGTGCGAGATATACGCGTAGCGAGTATAGGAGACTGACGGGAGAGCGTGGATCGTATGACACGACTCTCGATACAACCGCGGATCCGACATACCGAGCGATATCCGACAATTATTCACGAATCGTGTGTGTGCGAGCGAGACTTGTGACATTTTTCGAATTCGACATTCGTGTACGAAACCAAGGACAGTCATACGGGAGGATACTGAGTATTCTCGTGACAACCGATGATACCCGTGTTACGGATCGTTGGACGATTTATTCCGAGTTTACGCGATTTTATGCGCCACGAGCGAACTGTATCTATCGATCACGACGCGACACCGCGGGTGAAAGAAAATCACTGTGAATCGAAATGTAATGACTGTTTATTCAAAAATATATGAATTGTGACGTGACATAGTCACGTCCACCGCCCGGACGGCTCGGCCGAGGGGAAAGCCGGGGATGCTGCCTCGACCCGAGTCGAGGAGGTACATTTAAGTTAACTATTTGTAATAAGATAAATTTAAGCGACCCAACTGGCCAAAATTCTTCTATTTTATTAAATCTCACAACGTTTCGGCCAACATCTGGCCCTTTTCAAGTGAGGGAATATAACAATAATTATTGCCAGCACTCAACGCATATACATCCCATGTCGCCTAATATAGCTCCCAAATTACATCATGCTTCATAAAGCTAAAAAGTGATTACCGAGATGTAACATAAAAGCATGAAATATAGCGATAAAGATGCTAAAAAATGACTTACATGTTTTATGCGTCGACAAAAGCAGAAGTAAAAGATACAGTTAGTCGAGAGATAGATGAAACCGAACATCTTGTCAAATGCGTCCGAACGTTACAACAGTCAAAGTCACAATAATAAAACTTAGAAACACATCGATAAAACGGAATATAACGGGTTCTTAAAATAACAAGGCAGCGGTCAAAAAGCATAGATTAGGCAGCATTAATAACACGATCGTAAACAGCCGGTAAATTTTCGGTGTCTTTTTGAAGATTGACTGTGCGCTTACACTTCTTAATGAAAAACATCTCCAAGATTTCTCTTTTTTTATAATGGCTTTCTTTATATAAAATCCTCGGATTATGCCACGTGAAATTATGATTATATGTGAGACGATGTTTAGAAACCACAGAGTGCTTGCTAACATCTTTCCTAATATCATTTTGATGTTCTTTTAAGCGTGTCTCTAGGTGCCTTTTAGTTTGCCCAATATAGCAAGAATTGCAGTTAGCACAATCAATCTTGTACACAAGTTCGGTCTGTCTGAGATACGGTAGTCTATCCTTGCCTTTCCTAATAATGCCATCCAATCTCTTTGGGACAGTAAGAAGTGTCTTAAATTTGACACCTCTCATTGTCCGGCTGACATTTGCGCTAAGGCCTCTAATATACGGGATAGTTACGGAATTTTCTATATCCCGAGACACACCATCCTCAGTTGTCGTATCACTAACTGGGTCGTCACGTTTCCGCAATTCACCAAGTCTAACATTAATAAATTTGCCAACGACATTCCTCGGAAAACAATTGTTAATTAGTATCTCCCTTACTATTGCAATATTTGCTTCATGGAAACGAGTATCTGACAAAAGAATGGCACGGTCCACAAGATTTCGTATAATATTAACTTTATATTTGAACGGATGGTGAGAGAAATAATTGATATAACGCCCGGAGAAAGTGGGTTTGCGATACCAATTCGTCACAAGAGAATTGCCCTCCCGAAACACTGTGGTATCAAGGAAATTCAATGAACCGTGTGTTTCCAATTCATAAGTGAATTTTAGCCTTATGTGATGGTTATTAAAAGTTCTTAAAAGTTCATCAATCCCCGATTTCGGAACCACGGCAAAAACATCATCAACATATCTGCGATAAAACCGTACATTAAAACTCAACAGTTGCAAACAATGTGTCTCGAGATCATCCATAACCATATCAGCAAGAATAGGAGATAAGGGAGAACCCATCGGGCTACCGAAGATTTGATCATAAATTAATCCATTAAAACTGAAACTAGTAGAATTAAGAATTAAATCAACAGCATATAAAAACTGAGGAAGACTGAGACTCGTTTTCTTGGATATGTAGTTCCATCTATTTTCAATAGCTTTAAGAACTAACTCTTTAGGAATGTTAGTGAAAAGTGCTGTCACATCCAACGAGATCAATACCTCATCATCCTCAATTCCAACACTGTCGATCATTTCCACAAAAGACCAACTGTCCTTGACATGAGACTTAGGTTTAGGTACAGATTGATCCATAATGTCGTGTAATAAGCTAGCCATATTATATAACGGGCTCCCCAAAGCCGAGACAATGATCCGAAGTGGGAAACCATTTTTATGTATCTTCGGCAGCCCGTAACATCGAGGGAGGTTCCCATTAGTGCAATTAAGCCGCATATACACATGTTCGCTAATGATGCCTTTGTTATACCAAGATTTAGCTAATTCGTTAATTTTTGAAGATATTTTGTTTATAGGATCCTTACTCAGTTTTTTATAAGTAGAGTCGTCATTCAATAAAACAGTCATCTGATCAATATATGTATTTTTGTCCATGATTACCGTCACTTGGCCTTTGTCAGCTTTGGTAACAAAGACATCATCATTCTCATGTAAAAATTTTTTACAAAATTCAAATTAACTATTTGTCTTTGCGAGGCGTAAGTTATAGGAGGAGCGCGGCGAGTGTCGCGGGGTGGGCAGCCAGCCACCCAATGTAACGACCACGTGTCGCGACGAGGGAGAAACCACGCGTCGGCGGGGACCGAGCGGAGCAGCACGCCGACAACCGAGTCACGTCCGGACCCGCCGTCGGGCCGTCCCGCGGTCCCGCAAGGGGCGGCGAGACCCCCGAGCCCGCCGCAACAAGGAAGCCAAGGGCGCGCCGCCACGGTGTGTGAAGGACGCAACGCCGCTGCTGCAGGGCGGACGTGCGATCCCGGATGCCGCAGCCGGGGACTTAGAATGCACCGGTCAGTGGCCAAGGCCTGGCCAGCCTGGCGCACCTGCATCAGACTCGGAGAGTCCCGACCGGTACCGCCAGTAAAACAAGGCGATGAGCACTTAAAAGTCCCGCGGGCGAGCGGCAGGCGTCACGTGGGACGTCGCGAGCGGCGAGAGCAGCGCGAAGAGCGGATCGGCGGAGCTGAGCGGCCGCGGGCGGCCACGCATGCGCGGGGACCCAACGCGGTCCGAACCGGCGAACGACTCGGCACTGTCGTGCTAGCTTGAGAAGAGGTAGCATCCCGGAACCGTGCGAGTCCACCCCGACCCAACAGCCGTCCGGTGCAGCGCAGCAGATTCTGTAAGGCTACCACCCCGGTATCTTGTCGCGTTCGGTGTGCGACCTCGGCCTCCGCCTCTCCAAAATTACCTTGAGCTACCTGTGCACGTACGTTGCTTCGTGCGAGAAAATTGTTTGGTACCTAGAGTACCTTTACCTTGAGACGCGGACAAAGGAGGCTGGCCGGGGGCGCACACGGTTTTGAACTCGCGTAAGAACCCTCCTCGGGGACCAGTGCGGCCGACAGTCACGCGTGTGTGTGTGGGTGTGGGAAACTTTCCGTGCACGGTTGCGTCGGGCGTATCGCGCGTGTCGGATGCGCCCGATAGAGTGAAACCGTTGCGTCGGAAGTTTCCACGGGATCGCGGAATCGCGGTGGTTATTAGTGTTGTTTCGCGGATTCGGAATTATTGTTTCGCGAATCGGGAGAGAGAGTGTCGCGGAAAGTGTTGCGATCGTCTCGCAAACGTCGTAAAACGTGTCGGGAGAATTTCGAGTTCGAGTAAGTCGTCTCGCGAACGTCGTAAAACGTATCGGGAGAAGGGTAGAGTCCCGCGAACGTCGCGAGACGTGTCGGGGACGATTGTTACGGTTGTTGCGTCGCAGGCGGCCGAGGAATGTCGTGCGGGTTTTTGCCGCGCATTCGCAGAGGCCGCCGCGAAAACGAGCGCGTGTAGAGTCTCGCGAGCGTTGGAATTTCGGGTTTCGAGTAGATTGCGAATCGGTCTTTCGAGTCTCGACAGAGTTGCGAATATTTTGAGTAGATTGCGAATCGGTCTTTCGGGTCTCGACGGAATTGCGAATATAGTTGGAGTGTGTTGTATGAGTGAGTCGTGATTGCGAGTCTATCATTCTATTATCTTCTTTTTGTTATCTCTTTTCACCAATATTATATTTCTTTCCGTAAATATACGCATGATTTGTTACATATAATTGAGTGTGCTGATTGCGTTGCGCCGCCTCTCCCTTTCCTCAGAGTATCAAACTCGCCTCGCGCCCTGAGTGGACGTGCGTGTCCGGGCGATCGCGTCAAGATTAGGCTTACGAAACGTGGTGCGCGTATTCGCACCTGGCGCCCAAGTTTTCGCGTTACCTCGCGAATATTGTTCAGATTGAATGCCTATCGGGATACCTCGCGAATACCTCGAGATTACCTGCTGGAATACCTCGCGAATACCTCGAGATTACCTGCTGGAATACCTCGCGAATATCGTGGAGATTGACTATCGGAATACCTCGCGACTATCTCTGTGAGTCTTGGCCGATCTGAATACCTCGCGGATACCTTCGGCCTGATTACCTCGCGGATACCTTTGTCTTACCTCTCTACCTAATTATCGGTGGCTAATTTGCAGCCGCGCCTTCTCGGCGGGCGAGACCGAGGAAAAACGGGTTGCAGAATAAATACATTGTTATATAAAGTGATATCCTGAGTGTAAGAATTCATTCGACGATATCCTGTGACCTGTCCTGAGTCACCATCCAAGCGGGAGATACTCCGTAATACGATATTCCTGCGAAATAAAGAAATCCAGTGCGAGTTAATGCACTTCGCTTGTGATACAAGCTTATGATATACGATACTTACCTGAGATTCTGCGACGATCCTGTGGGTCCATCCGAGGTGAGCGAGGTCCAAGCATCGTTGGTAGAAGCGGCTTCCACGTTGAAGATCCAGCGACGACGAGCGAGAGCGGCCAGCAGCAGCAGCAGTCCGGAGCACCTGAAACAAAAAAAAAGGAGAATTAGTCGACAGATACGGTTAGTTGTATACTTACCTTTCTCGATTTAACGGATAAAATCGAGTGGCGACCGTGTTTTCACGAATCTTTAATAATTCGGTAATAATGATGAATGAGTCGTATCACGCGTGACCTAACGTGCCCGGTTACAGTGACTTAGCCTGCGCAAGCGAGATAATTTGCTCTCAAGTTCACAACGTAGCAAAAAGAGCCTGCAACCCGTCTAAACAACGCGTCTGGTCCGCGAGACGGTAGAATTATACTTGTTACTCGCCAGCTTACCCGTTACGCAAGTAATACGTGTAATTACTGGCGACCGTGACAGGACTGCGAGAAACCTGTCAGCGCGTGTATATAGTGAAATAACAGTGTTTATACTAGCTTGCGACCGTAAAACAGTTATAAAATAGGTTCACAAAGTGACTTGTGCGAACGTAGATAGACTAACGAACAAACGTCGCGAGAACGTGCGTATAAGTGACGCGAGGTCCTTAGAGATTCGTAACAATCGCGTCAAGACAACGCGCGGACGTGTGTAACGTTGTCTGTTGAGGAGCGAATTAAGCGCAATTAGGCAAGATAGGGCCGAAAAAGGGTACGCGTGTAAGAAAACACTGCACACCGAGAGCCGATAGAATGGCTAACGCGCAGCACACACCCGTGCTTCCTATTGCTCAGAGAACCAGAGCGCGACACGCTTCTGGGGGCAGGGAGACGGAACGCGATAACGCGACGATAGCCGATAGCAACGAAAACGATATGTTGTTGCGAGTGACGGGCGATACACCCGCACCGGTGAATCTTAGTCGCGAACGCGAGATCGTCGACGCAGCGACGGAAAACAAGGCGCAACTGCACCAACAGGTCCGCGATTTGACCGAACAGTTGGAAGCGCTTAGGGCAGAGATACGACACTGGCAAATTGCCTGGCCAGGCTGTTGCCCAACCTGGGCGGCGCCGGCGGGCGGGTGCGTCGCTTATACGCGTCGGTCGTCCACTCAGTGCTCCTCTACGGAGCGCCTGTCTGGGCGGAGGAGGTCGTGCAGAAAGACCGCCTAGGCAGGCAACTGAGGGCCGCCCAGCGCATCATTGCGAACAGGGCGGCCAGGGCGTACCGGACCGTATCCCACGTGGGGGCGACGGTCCTCGCCGGCATTACCCCGATCGATCTTCTGGCGGGTTCTCAGATGAGAACCTACCGGAGGATAAGGGAGATCGAATCGGGGGGGGGGGCATAGTCGTGCCCAGGGCGAGGGCTTTGCTGAGGCGCCGAGCCAAGGAGACCCTCCTCCGGGAGTGGAGTGCCATGCTCACACTCCCACAGCAAGCGGGGAGGAGGGTCCGTGAGGCAATCCAGCCATTCCTACGGGAATGGCTGGAACTCAGAAGGGGACGCGGACTGACGTTCCATGCGGCGCAGGTCTTCTCGGGACACGGTTGTTTCGGGGAGTACCTGTGCCGCATCGGAAAGGAAAGCACCACGGGCTGCCACCACTGCCCGGAGGCGACGGACACGGCGCAGCACACGCTGGAGCATTGTCCGGCGTGGGAAGAGCAGCGTCGTGTTCTTCGGGCGGAGATAGGAGGGGACCTCTCCCTGCCGGCCATCGTCGAGGCGGTGGTCGGACCACAGGGAGAGGTCAAATGGTCGGCCTTTATCTCCTTCTGCGGCAGCGTAATGTCGCGGAAGGAGGCAGCCGAAAGGATCAGGAGGGGGGAGGTAGACCCCCCTCCCGACAGCGACAGTGACGGCGGCGGCGGGGGTGGGCGACCACCGCCACCGCCGCCGCAACGACAACGGCGGCGGCGCGACCAGCGCCGCCGCCCGACGCGTACGGACGCCCCCCGCGCCACGGCCCGAAACAGGGCGGGAAGCGCGGGGGGCGCAGGGAGGTCGTCGCCGCCGCTGACGCGGCGGCGCGCACTGCTGCGCCGTCGTCGCCCGTCTGGGGGCGACGGCGGCGGCGGGAGCGGCAGCAACGACGACATTGGGCCGCGGCTACCGCCAAAACGGCGGCGCTGCGACCCCCGCGTCCTGCCCCCTCGTCTGGGAGGGACAGCTGACGCTAGTGAGGGGACGGTCGGTGGCCGGCGAGGGTTTGCCTCGGTCGCTGCGGGCCTTACCGTTCGTTGGAGGCCCGCTCCCCCCGCTATTAGGCGCGGGGGGGAGCGCCGAGGCGGCTGCGGGCCCACGCATTTGGGCCCGTCACTCCCCGACCGGCAATTATCGCCCGTCCCCACCCGGGAGGTCAGCCCCCCCCCGCCCACCACCCCCGCCCAAACGGGGGGAGCGGGGGGGCTCGGATACGAGAAGGAGCAGTCCTCCCCCCACTTAGGGGGGGACGGATGGGGGTGTGGGCGCGCGAGCGGGGGCTCCCGCGCGCCCGCAACCAAAACCCCCCCCCCAATGTGACGGGCGGGGATCCCCCCGGTCCGCTACAACAGAAGCGGCAGCCTCATAGGCTAGGGGGGGAGGATTAGCTCCCCCCCCCCCCCCCAGGACAGGTGCCCTTACGGGCATGGCGCGGAGGGAATCCCGGAAGAATCATGGCGTTTCCCGGGGCTCCCTCACACCAAACGCGCCGAGAAGGATCCCCGCGGGGTTTTAGCCGGTAGGAATCCGGCACTCCCCCGTCCTCTCCCCCGAGGGCGGGGGGTCTTTCCCCTCTCCTCAACCGGAGGGGGCCCTGGGCCACATACCGGGCTTGCCCGGGAACCCAGGGTCGAAGATTTCCCCGCGTCAAAAAAAAAAAAAAAAAAAAAAGAGAGATACGACACCAGAGACGCGAATCTATCGTGACACAGAACACAGAATCGGAACGACCGTCGAATCACGATAGGAAAACAATCGATCCGAATGCGTGTGAGATAGATAGAGCGCCGGATGCCGTATTAGATTTAGTCCCGATGCGCGTAAGACTACCCAGAGGGGGGTGGTTAAAAAATCCCTTCGACGAGCTCAATTTTCGCGGTAAAACTGACGTACAGAATCCGATTAGATTTTTGAAAAAGTTCGAGAAACTTGCCAGATACGAGTCGGTCCCCGAGAACGACTGTGCTATTTCGGTAGATGCATGAAAGGCGCAGCGGCTCAATGGTTCGAACTTCAGTACGCTCAAGTACTGATCAGGAGTCTCTTTAGACTCTACTTTTGGGGCACGCAAGCCCAGATGCGATTCCGTCAAATGATTTATTTCGGGAAATTCAAGCCAGTAGGCATGTCCATGACTGAATACGCATTAAATTTAGCTCGTCAAGCGAAAACGCTGACACCACCAATGTCCGACGAGGAGATCATACAAACCGTTCGTGAGCATTTCGATGCGGACATCACGCGGGAGCTCAGACCGTCGGTGGTGCGTAACGTGAGCGAATTTATCCAAATGTTGGATACTCTCGAGAACAAGAGAGAGACGCGTAGATTGCGCGCGGACGCGCGCAGATCGAGCGATAGGCGCGACACTCGTCAATCGAGTGGCAAAGACGCGACGCCGAGTCGAACAAACGCGAACGCGCGAAAAGATTTCCGTGATGACAAACTTCCGAGACGCGATTCGACGAGAAATTCGCCGTTTAAAAAATCTGCAAGTTGGAAGAGATCGGAATCACTCGACGCGGCGCGTAAAGACAAGGAGGGCGTTGGCATTGTCGAATTGCCGAACACGAGCGACGAGGACGCGGAGCCAAAGGAGACGCGATATTCGCGCGAAAGACCGGACAACCGAAAGTGGCGATCCGGCAATAGTAACGATAACAATCGGAAGAACTTCTCGTCCAATCGCGAGCGCTTTGCCGACAAAGACCGTGGACGTAAGGTCGCGGCGATTACAGCGGGCGATACTGACGGGAACAAGAAAATAGCGATCCCGAAAGCGCCGAATCACTAGGAGTGAAAAGGAGTGCAACGCGATAACGCGTGAGAGCGATGCGAGCGCGAGCACGGGATGTATTCCGTTGAACATTATTAGTAGTGATACTATGAGAGTTCTGGACCACATACCTAGGGGATCTGAGGGGGGGTGAGGGGCGGGGGGGGGTAACCGAGGGACTGAGGGCGAGAGGGATGACGTCACGCGAGGGGAAGGGGGGGGGATGTTTTACAGGCGGCGTCTCAAATTACAAAGGAGGGTGAGGGGTGTTGACGTGACGCGGGGGAGGGGTGCCGCGTTAGGGTCGCGTAGGGTGCGCGCGGGGGAGGGGTGCCGCGTTAGGGCCGCGTAGGGTCCGCGGGGGAGGGGTGTCGCGTTAGGGCCGCGTAGGGTCCGCGGGGGAGGGGTGTCGCGTTAGGGCCGCGTAGGGTTTGCGGGGGAGAGGGGTGTCGCGTAGGGTCCGCGGGGGAGAGGAGTACCGCGTTAGGGCCGCGGGGAGAGGTGTACCGCGTTAGGGGTAGGGCCCGCGCCGCCGCCGCCGCCGCCGCCGCCGCCCGCGCCACCGAATGGCGTAGCGAAACATACCGGCGTAGAAGACGGCTGTTATTGTTATTGGTTTCAGCGAGCGCGTCGCTACATGTTTCAGCGAGCGCGTTGCGACATTTTTTTCACGCATGTAAAACAAACAGCGTCTCACACTACAGAAGCGAGCGCCGACGTTGTGGCGAACGTAACGCGTATATCGCTCGAGCGGAAAATAAAGTACGTCGTGATTCAGACCTGAAAAATACTTATTATATTTTTTTCTCTTACGTATTTAGTCATGCATAGTGGAGGGGAAAGGAGATAAGAAATAAAACATTGTAACGTACATATACATATAATTTATTTATTTTTATAATTTTTATAAAAAGATTCCACTTCGTTCTCATGTTTCGACCACCAGTTAAATATTTTAAATACGTTTTGCAACGCGCAATTCTTCGTATGGTTTCCGCATCGCACAGTATTAGCGGCATCCATATTGTTCAAAGAGTCGATGTCTTCGTAATCCGCATCAATAGTCTCGATGATCATTTTCTTTCTAGCAAAATTTTCGAGCAGATCCACCAGCCATTCGCGTTTCTGGATTCCCTTGACGTACACGAGAGTCGGTGGCGTTTCGTCGTCATTATCATCATCCTCTTCCATACCAAGCACGGCCGATGTAATTAGACGTTTCACCATGCTGTACGGCACGTTTCCGTCGTTCCATCGTAATCCATGATGATTTTTGATCAACCAGGTAGCGCATGATTTGTCGGAATTCATGAGGAGATTCCACGGCATGGGGCGTTCAAAGATGTAATGCGCCAGAACGGTCCCCTTTCGCAGCACCGCCACCTCCTTCACGACAAATTTCAATCCGACGAGGAAACCTTGCAGGTCCACGAACGTTGGTACGGACATAAGATTTCTCTTCGATGCGTTACTCGAGAAGAATGACACGCAAATATGCAGACGTCTCGCGACACTTTTGATTTTATACCCTGCTCCCCTCTCTTTTTTATTGTATCGGAAAAAAATTTCTTCGACGTTGCCGCGAACGCTCAGACAATTTTGCGCACCACGTTGGTCAACGGGTTGTACTGAATAACGCGATCGTGTATGATGAGACAGTACGCTGAGGTATTCGGCGGTACATTCTCCATACAATCGAATTCTATTCTGACATCAACGGTGGCATTTTTGACGGATTCGTTTTGTCGAGAGCAATCGATGACCACTATTGGAGCGTAATGTAGAAAATTCGGGACATCGAGACACGGCTGGACGTGCTCGCGTCCGTAATACGCTCTACTGAAACGTGCATACATATCGTACAGAATCGCCCATCTGTTTTTACTAAAATCCAAATTCATATCATCGTACGGATAGAATTCAGAGTTTAAATAAAGTTTCACGTTGGTCAATTTGCAATGATCGAACGTTGTTATTTCTCTGGTCATAACATTCTTCCGGCCCGTCTGCAGAGCAAAGATGACGTATCGCGGTTTTTCGAGCTGAGTCCCAGTCTTGATAGCCCACGAGTGCTTGGTCGTGTTTTGCAACAGAGGATACTCGTACAGATCCCACGAACGGAAACTCATATTCAGATATCGTCCGTTTTCCAAGGCGCGCAGCATCGACAGTTTGTTGTTCTCGTTCAGCAACACGTGAGGCATTCGCCATTGTATCTTGAGTACGTTGATAGCAGGATTCAACGTCGGATTTCCCACTAGGGAATTGTTATCATTGCGCGATCGTATCAAGATCAATTCGTGACGCGCGTTGATCACCACGCGTTTGTAATCCTCGCAAAATCCCAGTAGCATGCTGAGCGGTACGTGAAAAGTAAAGTTTCTTCGCGTAGAAGTGATGTCAGCGTTATTGAGCATATCCCAGCCAGCGTTTTTCAGAATCGTACTCGCGCCCAAAGACAGCGACGCGTAATTCTTGAGCGTTGTTGTTATTCCTACGTTTCTGTTACGATCAATCTCCACACCGTCGAGTTCGTATCGAATCTCATCGAACAAGAATGCGACGACATTATTCGCTAATACCACGTTATCGGGTTCACCGTCTACTCTGTTCACCGTCAATATTCCTTCGACGTAGAGAAAACTTTCGCACGGCAACGTATACAGATCCTGCTGTTGTATGGGTATTCGTATCTCATCGCTATACTCGAACGTTGTGTTGGCGTACGCGTTGTACGTGTGAGTCTCGATCTTGACGATGCGATCGTCAAAGACCGGCTCGCTTCCAATGTTAAGGATATCGGTCATGATTCCTCAGATATTTCGCACCGCGAATCCCAAAGATTGTAAGAATTTAACGTTCGACGCTGTGAGTTTCTTTCTCGTATTTTTAGCGTAGCCTAACGCTGGTGATGACAATGATCGAACGATATCGTTGACCGCTACCGTAGTGTAAATAGTGTTATCTCTCGTGTGCTCCGAGTCGTTCAACACGAGCATCTCATATATGTCGCGCACACTCACGCGCGTTATCGCTGTCGCCGTCGTACGTGCAATCTGACGGTGATCTCTTCGCCTCGAAAATCGAGCAATCGTCCGTCCTGATCCACGATGCTTACCGTTAGATCCGTAATGCTCCGTGCGATGATCGGCAGGTAAATGATCTGCGCCGGTGTTTCCGATATCTTATATCCTGGCAGCACGCTCGGAGAAAATTCGTGTATCGTGTGAACGGGTTTGCCGTTGCTGTACGCACCCGCGGTCACGTTACACTCTACGCGGATAATGTTTATATTGATGATATTAATTGGTAGGTCCGATCGGTGCCATTTTCCAGGCTGCAATATACGCTTCGACGAGAATCCCAGCAGTGATCCAATATTGTTTGGTTTGCTAAAGTTTACTCTGAAAGCGCAATTGATCTCACTTTTCATCGTGTTGTAATTAGCACGGAGCACTATCGGATATTTTACAGCCTCATCATCCTCGTACTCCGCGTTGTCATCATCGCCCTCGTCGCCATTCGCGCGAGCGGTCTACCCTCGCGCGATATCCGCGACCAATGTACGATTGCTGATGGAAGGAGCTACGCGTCGCGGGCGTTTCCGCGAAACAGCGCGTTTCAAAAACTCGTGTATCGCTCCTATCTCGTACGATCCCTCGGGTATCGTAATTTCCGTGTCATCCTCGTCGAAGTAAAATTTATTATTCGAAGAATTCACGTTAGGTATCGTGTGATAAGTCTCAAAAACCGTTAGACCGAGCTCGTAGTCACCGTCGCTCAAATCTACGGCGGGAAAGTAGGGCACCGCGAGGATGCTGCTCTTCCCGGTCAGCGTGAATGTCATAGACATGTCGGGAAAACCGTTCGACTAACACTGAGTCTCCACGGCGCACCGTCAGTCCTTAAATTTACGCCGATCGTCGTCTATTGTCAGGAGAAATTGCAGGCACGCTTGTCCGCAGATGTTCTGATCATATGTTTGAACGGGCGTGCGATTGTACTCTATCTTCATCACGCTCGGTCCGAAATATCGCACCAACTCTTTCGGCGGTCGAAGATTACCGAAACTGTCAAAATACATCGCGCGGTTTCCCCTCTTTGCGTACGCTACCCAGTGAGTACCGGAGCCCGCTGTATCATCCAAATTTACAATACCGCTCTCGTTTCGGCGTATACCGCCGATTGGTAACGAGTCACGCATGAAAACACCCCTGAAGAACGGTACGCGCATGTGTTTCGCCAGTCGATTCAATTGTACGTTAGTCGTAACACCCGTGGGCATTTTTAACGTCTCTTTGACGTTTTTTTTTTATTTTCTCTCCTCTTCTTCGACGCAACTCCCCGTCCACGTTTGTACGGAGCGAGATAAAGTCCGCGGCCTTCCATGGCGCGATTGTGACGTTGCATCTCTTCCAGCTGACGTCGCGCGGTTTTGCGAGCGTTCACGGCCGTTGCGACCCCGGCCGCCCCTCCGGCCAGGGAACCGAGAACTCCCAGCAACGGTAGAAGCGGCAATACACCGCCTCGTTTCGCCGCCGGAAGTATCCGTTTTTTCGACGCTCTCCTCTTCTTCTTCTTTTTCACGGTTCGCAAACCCATTCCTAGCTTCGTCTTTGCTTTCATAGCAGCCCAAACGGCTGTAGCGGCACCTCTCTCTCCGAGAGCCGAATCTCTCGCGATGACACGTCCTAGCGCCTTGTCGGCGAGTACCTTGTCCGCCGCGTGTCTCCCGGTGAGATCTTTGTTACGCGAATACGCTATGTCGTGCTCGCGACACGCCGCGTCCAATGGATTTACACCCGGATCGCCTCTGGCTAATCGCTCCTTCAGCCGAGTGCCCGGACCGCAAAACTGATAGCCGGGAATGTGCAATTCGATCGGAAGTGAGCTTATCGCGCGGTTGAAGAGACCTTTGCCTATTTTTGTCGCTGGCATTCGCCGCAATTTTTTATCAACGGTGCCGGACCGTCGATGTGCGTTCGATGATGCGGTAAATTATAATGTTCTAAGCACCTACGATATTGCTGAACCTCCGAATCCGCCTTTATATGTTCCGGAAGCCTGTCCCACACGTGGTGGACGTAATCGCCACACAATTGCAACAGAACAGCCTTTGGTACAAATTGTAGCTGCTCGGCGCTGAAATCGCGAATATCGGAAGGTCTTGATAACAGAATGAACATTTTTCCGCTACTGAGCGATGCGCGGTTTCGCGCACCTATAAATAGGCGCTCGATCCACCCCTCCAGTCAGCAATGCGAAAAATGAGATTCGTGCGACAACCGCAGGCGATTCGCGTGACGAACTGCGACGATAGATCACGGTCGATGGGGGGCAACGCGGAGAAGCGCAGGCACGGTACGATGCTACCGGCCACTATACGCGCCATCATTTGCGGTCCCTCGAATTGCGGTAAAACCAACGTTCTGATAAGCTTGTTGGAAAGCCCGCACGGTGTACGTTTCGAGAACGTGTACGTTTACTCAAAATCGCTTCAGCAACCGAAATATCGATATCTGGAGAATTTATTGACGTCGATCGACGAAATCGGCTACTTTACGTTCTCCAACAACAGTGACGTCATTCCACCGAGCGATGCGTGTTCAAACTCGATATTCGTTTTCGATGACGTGGCATGCGACAAGCAAGACACCGTGAGAGAGTATTTTTCAATGGGTAGGCACTCGAACGTCGACTGTTTTTATCTCTGTCAGACGTACGCGAAAATACCTAAACATCTGATACGCGACAACGCGAACCTGCTGATCCTGTTCAAACAGGATGGTACCAACCTGAAACACGTGTACAACGATCACGTGAACACCGACATGTCGTACGATGAATTCAGCGCGCTGTGCAGCGAATGTTGGCAGCGCAAGTACGGATTCGTAGTGATAGACAAGGACAGCTCGCTCAACAATGGTCGATACAGAAAAGGATTTAACATGTTCGCGATACCGCAAAAGCGGTCAGTTGTCGTCGGTACCTCGTCGAGGTAAAACGTCGGAGAGAGCATCACGTATTTCCGCGATGGCTGCGATCGACAAGAGCATGGATATCCGCGAGCGTGAGAAGGTTGCGAAGAAGGTTGCGAAAACGAGCGAGCCAATTCGCAAGAAACTTCGCGCTATGAAGACCGGTAGGATCGAGAAGGACATTGAGTTGGACACGCACTTTAAGCCTCTCATCGAGCCGTTGCAAAAGATCTCCGACAAATCGATCGCGGTGAAGAAAGAGGAGCCGGAGAGCGACGCTGAGATCGAAACGTTTTCCGAGAATGCGACGCCGAGAAAGAGAAAATGGTCGGATCACCCGCCGGCACCGCGTAAATCTAGCCAATCGAAACGATCGAAAGCTTTACTGGATGTACCACCGATAACCTCTACACCGATAACCTCATCTACACCGATATCATCTCCGCCATACGTAACGGCGAGAAAAATGCAGCCTACAATAAAGTTCGAATTACCCGAAGACATGCCTGTTTTTGACCTCACGGACGACTCAGAGCTCGCGACGTCTATTCGAAAAGAGTTGGAAACGTCGGAGGGTCGAGAAGCGTTGCACGATACCTTGGGTCCATTGGGCCAAGAGTACATCGGTGCTCTTATGAGTGTCAAGCCAAGGAGCGATATAGATACCGTGTACGGCGTTTATCTCGGCAACGATGGAATGATGCTCGGGAATAAACGTTTCAAGGTGGACAGCATGGATAACATATATATCGGCGACGTACATTACATTGGCACACCCGGTATTTACGACTTGATCTTTAAAAACAAGCCTGATAAAAACATTTACACGGAGGAGGATATGCAAAAGTACAAGAATATTTTATTTGAGACGAGCACTCATAGAGCCAATCACGATCCTCTCGGGCGAGTAAAGTCCAACAGTGGATACAAGTACATGAATATAATCCAGAAGTTGATACCACCCGCATCCATGAAGAAACGATCCGGAAAAGGATTAATCGCGCCTCGCGCGATGACGCTGACCGACAATAAGATCGATTACGTGCACTGGGACGATCCCAACGAGCTGGTGGATCGTCTACGATTGCTCGACGCTTCGCACCACGCTGGCAACAATGCCCATGACAACGAGATCCTGTCGATCATCGAGGAACTTCGCGAAGCCGGTCATATTATAAATTGAGCCGCGCGGCGGTGAGCCGCTCAATCAGCGTCGAAATGCCGATCAACAAATTTGGTATATTCGAGCAGAACAGAGACGCGTCGAACGCCGTATCGTACCATCAGTGGAGTGGATTAATGAGAAATTTCGTGCGCGATAACGCTCTGTGTCGCACTGCTACGGACTTTGACGCAAATTCGCGCAAGATTCGTCGCGTGGCGCAACCGGAGGCTGA
Source organism: Leptothorax acervorum (assembly GCA_035220615.1). Lineage (NCBI taxonomy): Eukaryota > Metazoa > Arthropoda > Insecta > Hymenoptera > Formicidae > Leptothorax > Leptothorax acervorum. The sequence continues at coordinate 38,464 of JASTWQ010001018.1, forward strand.
CGGTGACGCGGTTAATAAACTGTACGTGGAACAGAGCGTTAAGAGTTTGAGAGACGAAGCGGAATTCGAGAAGTATCGTAAAACGCGATTGGAGACTGAATTTGAAACGAATCTTAGACTTCTGAGAGATAGCGTTAAAATATTGAGAGATCAGTTGGAGGAAATCGAAACGAATCTGATCGCGCTCAAACGAGATACGCAAGCCGTGTTGGACGCGAACCGAGAGGCGCTCGAGGCACATATCTTTCGATCGACGAAACCTTAATAACGATGGACAGCGGCAAACGATCCGGGAAAGGTTACGAAAGGCTGCCCAATGACGACGACGACGAAAGGCGACGAGCGATTCAGGAACGGTCATCGAGCAGTTACAACGAACGGCTCAGAAGCGGTTACGAACGGTTCAGGAACGGCTGTGAACGGTTAATGAGCAGAAACAAACGACAAGCCGATGACAAAGAACGCTATTGAGCGACAAGGAACGGAAATAAACGGTTATTGATTGGTTTAAAAAAAGTTTAAGATATAATTTCTTTGCGTGTATTATTACACACCGTTAAAAAAAAACATGACATCGTCGAAATCCGATGGACGTAAAAATATCGAAAACGACGACTCGTCGAGGAACTGCACGCACCGGCGAGAAGAAATTTTCCCCGAAGACGCGTCATCGTGCGTGGGTACGATGACCTGTGGCAGGCTGACATCGTCGAGATGCGTCCTTACTCGCGTTTCAATAGAGGCTACCACTACATACTTACCGTCATCGATGTGCTGAGCAAGTACGCGTGGGCCGTGCACTCAAGAGTAAAGGCGGAAGCGAGACAGCTGACGTTATCGCTAAGATAATTCCGAGACAGCAAGAGGTGCCCGAAAAACTTGCAAACCGATATGGGGAAGGAATTTTACAACGCCGACGTGCAACGTCTCATGAAAAACACAGCATTAATCATTATTCCACATATTCGGTGATGAAGGCATCGGTCGTCGAGCGATTCAATCGCACGTTAAAGAATGACATGTGGAAGATGTTTACGCTCAATGGGACTTACAAGTGGGTCGACGCGTTGCCGCGACTCGTGTCGGATTACAACGCGCGCAAGCATCGAACGATCGGCGTGCGGCCCGTTGACGTTACTCCCGCGATCGCCGAAAGACTCTTGAACACGGTGTACAGCGAGATAAAGATCGCGGGTCTGGCAAAGTTCAAAGTAGGCGACCCGGTACGCGTCAGCAAGTACAAGACTGTTTTCGAGAAAGGTTACACGCCGAATTGGACAACCGAGGTTTTCAAAATTGTTAAAGTACAGCGTACTAATCCCGTAACCTATCTACTCGAGGACTATCGAGGAAAATCTGTCACCGGAGGATTCTACGAGCATGAGCTGCATCGCGCGGCTTATCCAGACGTGTATCTCGTGGAGAAAGTACTTCGCAGGAGGGGTGACGAGGTTTATGTGAAATGGTTGGGATTCGATGGATCGCACAATTCATGGATACACAAGGACAACGTGATTTAATATATATAATGACATTTATTTTTACTGTATAAAAAAAATACATAAAAAATGTAATACATATAAAATACATTTAAGGAAATAAATATGTAGAAAATAAAATTTGAAATACATATAAGAAATATGAAATATTAAATCAATATCTTTATTAATATCCCATCCAATATAAAATGTTGCATACATACATCTAATATCTTTATTAATATCATGTTCAATATAAAACGTTTTATTTCATACATTACATACATATATACTTACATTACGTTATACGTTATACGTTATATTACATACATACATTATGTTATACGTTATACATTACGTTATACATTATATTACATACATACATTATATACGGTATATACATTATGTTACAAGGGTATTCGATAATGTCCCCACGGTAACGTATCGGTCGAATCCGGTAACATGTACCGCTTGTCATCGTACGGACTCAGAGCGATTTTCGTCTCGGACACTGTATGTACTTGGTGCAGTTTCGATCTTATACAGGACTGCTGTCGCATCACTTCAATTTCATCACTCAAACACCGCGTGTAGTCGTCGAACGTTATCGTTCTCGCGACAACGTTACTCTTGACACCTTTTGCTCTCTTAGTATCTTTTTTACCATCGACTCGCAAGGCATACATTTTCGCCCTGAGTCCAACGAATTCAGTCATGATCGCGCCGTTATTTTCATCCTTCATCAAGCCCGGCACCTTCTTGTTCTCAAGCGGTATACCGTACGCGTTGTCGACCGGGTAATCGCTCGTATCAAACCTAGCGATATCACGTTTCACGTTCTCGTACACATCCTCGCACTCTATATGGTAGATCAAACTGTCCGTGTCCGTGTACATAATTTTACACTTGTCGCTATACAGAGGAGACATGTACTCGTGATGAAATTCATACAAACATATCTTTGATATATCGAGGATACACATGCCTACGTAGATCGGTTTGTTAAATTTCACCTCGAGTTTGCGCATTTCTATTGCAACCAAATTTTCCGAAAATATACTTCTACTATGAAAATTTGGTTTAGCGATCATTGCCTCCGCGCCGTATCTACCCTCCCATTGAGTCAATAATTTTACGTCTACATGATTACGCACATCTCCATCGTTTTCCCGAAAACTGCGTTATTCATCAGTTTATATAAATTTTTTTCGAAATCGTTTGTCGCGCGCGTTCTAAATCGGGTGTTTAATTCGATGTAATCGCGGAGCCATGGAGATTGAGCGAATTGCAATACGCGATGTATTTTTGTAACTCGAAGGCCATGACGCGTGCATTGCTGAAGGTTGCGATAGTGTATGACGTAGCGCTTCTTATCGCACACAGTTGCAAGGAGCTTGACCTGCCGCGCGCCTGGCGGCTTATCGCGCGTCGGACAGAACGGTAGGTCAGCGTGCGCATCGTGTTTATTTTGCGGATACTCCAGATCGACCTCGAGAATATAACCTGTGGGCGAATTCGTATCGATCGCGCTAAAATCAAAATTCGAAACGTCTTCGATCCATCGAAAATCGGCGTACGGTGGTGGTTGGCACATTGCCCAACCGTACAAGTTGTTTACGTCGAAATACATTAGGTACGACGATGGTTTCGATGGATCGTACGACTGCATGTATTTGTTATTGGCTCGCGCGTATCTGCCTGAACATTGACTCATTCCACCGCGAATACCGCGTTCGATAAACATAACCATATCTATATCGGTTAGCAGTTCGAAATTTACACGAGTATGCTTCAACATGGCGTCCCATGTGAAACCTGGCAATGTGTAGTAATAAGCGGGGTCTAGTCCGTAACTTTTGATGCAACTGTCACGGAAATTTTCGAAAACGTCGGCCAATAACAATACATCTGTTTTTAAATACAGATCGCTGTATTCACCCAAGGTTCGAACGGAGAACCGCTGCCATACGTTCACGGCGTGCGCGTAATCACTCTCAGATACAGTGTCACCGACCAATGAACTGTAAATGATTCGCGTGGTGGTAAACGCGTGTCCTGCAACTTGTCCACGCAATCCACGTATTCGTAAGGAAAGACACCTTTTCGCGTCAGTAGTTCTAACTCGTGGACTGATAATTCGGAAAATTTTGAACGTACAATTTTTAATTTGTCCTTATCGAGGAACGATGACAATTTCTCGAGACTAGTGTTGAGAAATTTTAACGAATCGATGAACCGTAACTTTATATTGTTTCGCGAATCTGATTTGTCGGCTGTGTCTTTAACGTTTTTCGTGAACGAGATATATTTTTCTTTAGTTAACGGCAGTACGTCGATCGAGCCTTCGAACGCGGCAGCTATTCGTTTATGATAAAATGTGCGTCGTAACCGGATAAATTGTGAAACACTACGGGAATGACATATGAGTCTTTATAATTGAGATTACCAGTTGAATGCGCGGGACCTCTATAGCGGCCGGTCAGATGGCAATGATCGCGTACTCGCTCCTCATCGTCGTTTAGTGTGAACGGTTTATCGCAAATGTGGCAGTGCGTCGCGCTGTGAAACGCATGCCACTGTTCTTTCGAGAGCGTTTCCATGGGGACATTGGCGGATAAAATACCCTTTACGCGATGCGCTATTTCTTCGAGTTCGTTGGCGAACCACGCGATGCAATCCTTATCGCGGCGAAACCGATACGTACATAACGATTCATCGTAAGAGCACTGCACGTAGTATCCTATGCTACCAATACCTCGTGTGTTTGATATGCGTACGTCGACATTCTCTCATCCGCGTCCATCTTCTCCAGGGTGCATTCGAGATCGGCGTACACGACGAACGGAAGCCGCTCCTTCCTGTTATAGTTGCGGAAGCTCAGCCATTTGTCGTCCTCGCTCGGTAGTCGGATAGCGCAGTCATTCATCTCACCGCAGTCTACCGTGTGCGATTGCAAACTTGTAGCTCGTGTGGAAATAGTGTAGACATCTGCAAAAAAAAATTTTTTTAAATAAAAATATAAATATCGTATACTTTGATTT